>OZ018320.1:18395131-18630409 GCA_963969495.1 Ceratothoa steindachneri | reverse complement strand
GGGACATGTTCCAACTAAGCGAGGGCGTAACGAGAAACCACGGCTACAAAATTGAGCTGCCGCGTTATCACCGGGACAGATGCGGGAACTTCTTCAGTTACAGTATCTGCAACGAGTGGAACGCGCTTCCGCCAGAAGTCGTGAACAGCGACTCTGTGGAGCAGTTCAAAAGGCGCCTGGATAAAGTCCTGGTTCGCTGACAGGCTCACGAGTCCCTGACTCGTAACAAGTACCCACTCGTATGGACCGTAAGGTCTTCTAGGGTACTTCTTTTCCTTGTGACTCCTTGTGACTCTCTCTCTCTCTCTCTCTCTCTCTCTCTCTCTCTCTCTCTCTCTCTCTCTCTCTCTCTCTCTCCTCTCTCTCTCTCTCTCTCTCTCTCTCCACGTCACGCAACGTCACATAGAGCAACCAATTGGTGTACAGGTTATCCATTTTAAACTATAGCGACAAGCGCCATCTTGATTTTTAAATTTTCCGTTACTCAGGTGAATAAATCGTTTTCAGTAGTATAAATTCTAAAGCATTGCCATTAATCTTTGGAAAGAAATTCTTTTACGATTTAACACTGTATCTGACCTACATAATTGTACATTATAATATTAGAATCTTATCATTATTTGTTGAAAGGTAGGTTTTGCACGGAATCTACCCGTATCTCGCCTCCATATTTGTATAATATAATAATCAAGGATAATACAATAATTAATTATGCCAGGAGCGGAGAAATTAAAAGCTTTGTGTTTCAAGTGCAAGACTCTCAAGTGGTGCATAAATTTTCCGGAGCAAAACTTCAACAGCATCACCTCCATCAGCATTTGTTTATTCTGCAAAATAGAAGAAAAACATACCAGGGAAAAAAGTGACTTTTTAAAAACTATCGGTGTCCTGGAAAACAAATTTATAGCACTGGAGTCTAAATATCTCGATGTTGCTACAAGGAGCCCCGCTTGTCAAAATTCCGAAGCTAAAATTAAGGAATTAGAGAATAAAATACTTTACCTCGAGTCAGCAAATCAAAATATTTCCCAGCAGAATGTTAACTTAAGTGAGAAAATTGTTCGTCTTGAACAAGCAGTTGCAATACTGGAAAATAAAGTAGAAAGTAAAGATAGTGCTTCTACAATAGTAAGGAGCAAACAAACTGTAAATGCAAATACATCACAGAATATGCAACCTGGATCCTATAATAGTTTTTCAAAGTCCACTAGAACAAAACAAAGCTCTTTGGCTTCCAAAGAGGAAAAGCAGACGACCCTTATCGGAGATTCTCTCGTAAGAAATCAAAGTGACTTTTTTGGCCTAAATGAAAAGAAAAATAGGGTGACTTATTGTTATCCAGGTGCTACTATTAGGAAAATTGAAGAAGAAATTTCGAAACTAAAATTGGACAGTAAAGACAGTACCGTAGTAGTTCATGTTGGTTCAAACGACACGTATGTAAAAGATGGAAAGACAAATACAGAGGAAGTAGTTTCAAAATTCGAATCATTAACGAACAAAATCAAAGACAAAACGGATAAAGGCATTATGATAGGTATATTGCCAAGACTGAATGCATCAAGAGAAGTAATGAGTAAAACCATTGGAATAAATATGAAGCTCAAAAGAATGTGTGAGTCAAAAGGCATTAAATTCGTTAATCTCTGGCTAAGCTTTATCGATCGTGGTGAGTATTTCTTAAAGGATGGGACTCACTTAAATAATAAAGGTAAAAAAAAATATGGAGACCTTCTGAACATCAATGTATATAATCTATATGAATGTACTCGTATAAGGAATATTTCACAAATAACAAACACTGCGACCAACCAGCCTTCGGGAAACGAATCGCCTCCAGAAATTGTAAGAAACCAATGAAAGCGGTTCTTCTAAATGCACGTTCTATTAGAAATAAGTTATTAGAATTCAGAGCTTTGGTGGCTGCAGAGAATTACGACATAATTGCCATCACTGAATCATGGATAAATTTAAACCTCAGAGATTTTAAAGGTGAATTTGAGTTGAAAAATTATAAAATGTTCAACAAAGATAGAAAGGACCGAGTTGGTGGAGGAGTGTTATTATACGTACGAGAACATCTTTACCCAACTGAAATAATCCTAGATACTACTCTCGAAATGATAGGAGTTAAGTTAAATTTAGATAAAATAAATATATGCATATACTTAGTCTACAGAAAACCGCACCAGTCTTCAGAACTTGATGTAATGCTATACGGCCTGCTAACAAAACAAATCGACAAGAAGACAGCTGTAATTTTGGGTGACTTTAACTGCAGTAAAATAAATTGGACTACAAAGCAAGCTGACAGGGAAGGCCAGAGACTTCTGGACTTTATCGATGAAAATTTCTTGACTCAGTGGATTAGTGAGCCAACAAGAGGTAAAAACATATTAGACCTCATATTGTCCACTGAAAGCGAATTGATTTCAAACACTTATGTTGGCGAAAAATTTGAAGGTAGTGACCACAATTTAATAGAATTTAATATCATAATATCAGCCTTAGAAAGAATTAAAAAAATACAGAGACCCCAATTTAACAGAGGAAACTACGACGCCATCAAAGCAGGCTTAGAGGCTTATGTGATATCAAATGAAGGTGTAAACAATAATTGGATAGAATTTAAGAATTTTGTCATGGAACAGCAAACAAAGAATATTCCAATTAAAACCCGAAGTTTAACCGTTAAACAAGATCCTACGTGGTTAACCAAAGAAATAAAAAGAATGATAAAAGACAGGCAAAAAATGTATAGGTTACTAAAAATAAAAGGTACTCAACAATTAAGGGAACAATATCATGTCTTAAGGAGAAAAATAAAAAGAGAGATAAAAATAGCAAAACGAGAAGAAGAAATACGAGTCGCTCAAAATTGTAGAATAAATCCAAAGGAGTTTTATGCCCTTGTAAACAATAGGAAGCCAATAAAGAACAATATTGGGCCATTGAGAGATTGTAATGGTACCTTAAGATACACTGACTACGATATAGCTTGTCTACTCAATAATTACTTCGCGAGTGTTTTTACTACTCAAATAACTTCTCCTATACCCGAGATAAATATTGTATACGACGGAGACGACCCATTCGAGAATGTTAGCTGTACAACCGAAGATGTTGTAAATTTAATAAATAAAATGAACCTCAACAAATCTCCTGGACCTGATATGTTTTATCCTAGAGTTTTGAAAGAAGCGAAGGAAGTTTTTAGTAAACACCTAGCCAAAATTTTTAATCAATCATTAAACAGTGGAACAGTTCCCATTGACTGGAAATATGCAAATGTTACGCCAATTTTTAAAAGTGGCTGTAGAGAGGTCGTGAAAAACTATCGACCGATCAGCTTGACGTCAGTGGTAGGGAAACTTTTAGAATCATTTATCTGCAAAAAAATTGTTTCGCATCTTGAATCAAAAGAGTTGCTTAGAGACTCACAACACGGATTCAGAAGAAACAGGTCCTGTCTAACGAACTTGCTGGACTTCTTTCAATATGTATATAAACAATATGATGAGGATAAGTCAATCGATATAATTTACTTGGATTTCCAGAAGGCGTTTGATAAAGTCCCTCACAATTTACTCATGGCCAAAGTTAGAGCAGTTGGAATTACGGGAAAAGTAGGAGATTGGATTGAGGACTGGCTTACCCATAGGTATCAGAGAGTGGTAATAAATGGATCTGCCTCAGAGTGGACAAAAGTTTCAAGTGGGGTGCCACAGGGCTCTGTGTTGGGCCCGCTGCTATTCATAATTTATATTAATGATTTGGAAACCAGTCTCGTATCGAAAGTTGTTAAATTTGCGGATGATGCGAAACTTGGAAGAGGAATATGCAACAAAGAAGACGCAACTGAGATTCAGAGAGATATAAATCTTATCGAAGAATGGTCAAAAAAATGGAAAATGCCTTTAAACTTTGATAAGAGTAAAGTAATGCATGTCGGAAGGAAAAATCCACAAGCGGTGTATACATTGTTCAATATGGAGTTAAAAGAAACAAAAGTCGAAAAAGACTTAGGGATTTATGTATCGAGCGATCTTAAGTTTAGTATGCAATGCAGTGAAGCGGAAAAAAAGGCATCCAAAATCCTAGGATACATAGAACGACAATTTAAATGCAGAAACGAGACCATAGTATTAAATTTATTTAATGCATTAGTTCGTCCCCATCTGGAATATTGTGCTCAATTGTGGTCACCTTATCTGAAGAAAGATATTGAAAGGCTTGAAAGAGTTCAAGAGAGAGCGACAAAATTAATACCATCCTTAAGAAAACATAACTATGAAACTAGATTGGAAAGACTCAAACTCTTCAGACTAGAAACGCGGAGAATGCGAGGCCAGCTCATAGAAACATTTAAAATACTAAATAGGATTGAAAATGTAGACCCTAATATATGGTTCAAAGTTAACGAATGTGAGACGAGGAACAATGGAATGAAGCTGGTTCCGTTGCGGTATCAAAAAAGTATAACAGGAAACTTTTTCTCATATAAAATTGTCAACCTCTGGAATAAACTGCCAAATGATGTAATTGCGAGTAAGACTAAAGAGACATTTAAACAAAGACTCGACAAAATAATACATACACTAGATTATTAATTAACTTTAAAAATATAAGGGAAAACCCCATGTAAATAAAAGAGGACCAAGACGACAGGATTCTGAAAAGAATGGAATTCAATACATTATGAATGCATATTGTAATCAAGAAAAGTGTATATAAATTAATTGACGGGATTTCCATTATTATACAAAGGTCCTAAGATAAGCATAAATATTGGAACGAAATCCAATAGTGGATTAAATTCAACGATGGTGTATATAGTTTAATGACGAGATACTTATATCATACCAGAAAAGAATATTGAGATTTTCAGCTGGTTAAGTTTCAAACTGTACTGTGAAATTCCTGGATCAGCACTATATTTCAACTGACCAGGTATCTTTTCAGTTGCCGTACCTGCGTTGCAGGTGGGAGAGGAGGGTGGGGAGAGCCTTCAACTTTACTGTCACTTTATCTCTAGCATTGTCTGTTTTTTTTTTTAAATGTAAATATCATAGGTAATTGACAAAGGCACCTTCTCGGCATGGATCGAAAGATCTCTAGGGTGCTGATTATCCTTGTAACTCCTTGTAACTCTCTCTCTCTCTCTCTCTCTCTCTCTCTCTCTCTCTCTCTCTCTCTCAGATGCTACCCCGGCGCAGGGATAAAAAAGGTGACTGAAGAAATTACCAGTTTAAACCTGAAGAGTAGAAAATCCCCTGTTATCGCTCATGTCGGAACAAACGATATTTTTTGTAGTGAAATGTTTCCTGGAACTGAAACGATGATTTCCGACTATAACGAAATGGTAACGAAAATTAAATCAAAAACGGATCACGGAATAATTGTCGGAGTATTACCCAGATTATATGAGAAAAAGGAAACTATGAGTAGAGCAATTGGAATAAACGAACGACTACGAAATATATGTAAACGGGAAAATGTCAAATTCGTCGACTTTTGGATGACCTTTATTAACAATAAAAAATATTTTGCTCATGACGGGACCCATCTTAGCGCAATGGGTAAAAAGGTATATGGAGATTTGATAAACTTGAGTCTTTATGATACCCTCGAAAACAAATATCACCTTGACTCTTCACCGCAGACCTCGGGAAACGTGTCCAACGCGGAAAGACAGTTAAACAGGTAGAAAAATTAAAAGCTGTGTTGTTCAATGCCAGGTCTATCCGAAATAAAATGGTAGAATTTAAAGCGTTAGTAGCACTGGATAAATACGATGTAATAGGTATTACAGAAAGCTGGATACATTGTCACACAAGAGTTTTCAGAGGTGAATTTCAATTACAAGGGTATAAAATGTTTCACAAAGATAGACTTGGAACGGAAGGTGGAGGCGTAATTTTGTATGTGCGTGATGACCTCTATCCAACAGAATGTAATTTATCCTCTGACTTCGAAGTTATAGGAGTCAAGTTAAATCTCGAAAAAAGTTTATTTATATATTTAGTATACAGAAGTCCTCATCAAGCTGTAGATTCTGATCAAAGATTATACGAATGCTTATCAAATGAGATAAAGAACAAAATATCTTTAATTATCGGCGACTTTAACTGTGGACGAATAGACTGGTCTACTAAAATTTCAGACGCGGAAGGAGCAAGACTGATAAATTTTATAGATGATAACTTACTAACGCAATGGGTGAAAGAAGCCACAAGAGGCCCTAATATTTTAGATTTAGTATTATCAAGCGACGATGAATTGATTTCAAATTTAAACATCGGAGAAAAGTTTGGTAACAGCGATCACAATATAATATATTTTAACATAAACGTGCCATCCATAAGAAGAATAACAAGCACTGTTAAGTTTGATTTTATGAAAGCAAATTTCGAAGGTCTGAGGGAAAGTCTTACAAACTATACTATAAAGCCTGAAGACATTAATAAAGTGTGGCATGATTTTAAAAACAATTTACTAAATAAACAGAGACAATTCATACCATCTAAAGTTAGTACTGACAAAAAAAATAATGAACCCAAATGGTTGTCCTCTCAGCTTAAAAAAGCCATTAGAGAAAGAGATAAAGCGTATAAGATAATGAAATCCAATATGAATATTGATAATAAAAAACATTATGTTGAACTAAGAAGAAAAGTAAAAAGTGAAACCAAAAGAGCAAAACGGAACGAAGAAATAAGAGTAGCTTTAAAATGTAAACAAAATCCGAAGGAGTTTTTTGCATTAGTAAATAGTAGAAAACCAATAAAAAATAGCATTGGTCCAATAAAAGACAAAAATGATATATTACAATATAACGATTTTGACATTGCAAATACTTTAAATGAATACTTTGCATCCGTTTTTGTAAATGAGAATACGAGTAATAAACCCACGCCAACTATCAATAATACCGGTATTAGACCACTCAAATCTATTAGATGTACCGAAATTATTACAAACAAAAATATTGAGAAAATGAACAAATTTAAATCTCCTGGACCAGATAATATACTTCCACGAGTCTTGAAAGAAGTTAAAGACCAAGTGTCTGGACAATTGACACAGATTTTTAATAGATCATTAGAGAGTGGAATTGTTCCTACGGATTGGAAGCTAGCAAATGTGACACCGATATTTAAAAAAGGTCACAAAGAACTAGCTAGAAATTATCGCCCAATAAGTTTGACTTCAATAGTTGGAAAACTCCTTGAAACCCGTATTGCAGCTGAAATAGTTGAACACTTAGAAAAGAATAGATTATTAAAGGATTCACAGCACGGATTTAGAAGAAAAAGGTCTTGCCTTACAAATTTATTAGACTTTTTTCACTTTGTAAATGAAGAATATGATAATACCAGATCAGCAGACATTTTGTATTTGGATTTCCAAAAAGCTTTCGATAAAGTACCCCATAAGAAATTGTTGACTAAAGTAAGAGCCCTAGGAATAGAAGGAGATGTAGCCAAATGGATCGAGAATTGGCTCACTGATCGCAAGCAGAGAGTAGTTATTAACGGCCAACAGTCAGAATGGACAATGGTAACTAGTGGAGTACCACAAGGTTCAGTCTTAGGTCCCTTGCTATTCATTATATATGTCAATGATTTAGACGATGAGCTCTTGTCAAAAATTTCAAAATTCGCAGACGATTGCAAGCTAGGAAAAGCAATAGTAACTGAGGATGATGTTATTAATTTTCAAAACGATATTGATAAAATAGAGAAATGGTCGAAAAAATGGGAACTGCCCCTAAATCTAGAAAAATGTAAAGTAATGCATGTAGGCCATAAGAATCCCAAAGCGAATTACAAAATTTTTGATCAAAATATTAGCATAACCAATGGTGAAAGAGACCTAGGAGTTCACATATCTAATGATCTAAAATTTTCTCAACAATGTATCGAAGTAGAAAAGAAAGCAATGAAGCTTCTCGGATATATTAAACGTCAATTTAGCTTTAAAAATAAAGCTACAATTCTAAATATATTTAATGCATTAGTAAGACCACAGTTAGAATACTGTGCTCAGGTCTGGTCACCATACCTACAAAAAGATATTGATAGATTGGAAAGAGTGCAAGCTAGAGCCACTAAATTGATACCGGAACTCCGAAATTATAAATATGAGAAAAGACTAGATATGCTAAACTTATTTACCCTAGAGAAAAGACGTCTGAGAGGTCAACTGATAGAAGTATTGAAATAATGGAAGGAGTCAATAATGTTAACTCTTCAACTTGGTTTCAACTTTGCACAAATAATACACGAAATAACAGTTTAAAAATCGTCCCAAAGCGTTTCAGAACGAATATATGCGGAAACTTTTTTTCCTATAAAATTGTCAATTATTGGAATCAGTTGCCTGAAGAAGTAGTGGCCAGCAATTCATTAGAAACTTTTAAAAATAAGCTTGACAAAATAATTTTATCGATGAAATAACGAGTGACAAAACATTATATGTTGCTAAAATTAGGATAAAAACAGCATGCTGTAAGCATAGATGTGTAAAAGACACTGTATAATATGCAAATAATTTTCTCATAGGTTATTATTAGTTTAAGATTTTGATGTAAAATATTGCCCTCAAAGGCAGTTCTCAGAAGAAATATAAAATTAAAAATTGATGTATAAATTAAGTATGTACATATTAAGTTGTTTCTGCTTTCCTATAAAAATTCCAGGATGTGTCTTTTGTTCAAACACTTCCAGGTACATATTTTCCTTTTATCAAACCCGTCATTGGGTGGGAGAGGTGGGTGGGGAGAGACTTCATCTTTGCTATCCTATTCCTTATCATTAGGATTGTAGATATTTAATTTAGATAATGACATGAGTACTTCCAATGAAATGGATTGAATGGTCTTTTGAAGTAATTAGCTTCCTTGTAACTCCTTGTAACTCTCTCTCTCTCTCTCTCTCTCTCTCTCTCTCTCTCTCTCTCTCTCTCTCTCTCTCTCTCTCTCTCTCTCTCTCTCTCTCTCTCTCTCTCTTACCACGGGTGCTGAAGGAAGTGCGAGATGAGGTCTCCCCACATCTCTGCTCGATCTTCAGGAAATCGCTCGAGACTGGATGCGTGCCAAAGGACTGGCGAGACGCGGAAGTCACCCCCATATTCAAAAAGGGTAACGCGAGCGAGCCATCTAACTACCGGCCGATCAGCCTGACGTCGGTAGTAGGAAAATTGATGGAAAGTATCCTGGTTGACAAAATAACGCAGCACGTCGAGTCCAACCACCTATTGAGGAATTCCCAACACGGGTTCCGGCGGCACAGGTCATGCCTAACGAACCTTTTGGAATTCTTCCACTTCGTGTTCAGCGAACACGACCGGGAGAAGGCGGTGGATGTCATCTACCTCGACTTGAAGAAGGCCTTCGACAAGGTGCCCCACCGCCGATTGCTGAAAAAGGTTCGAGCGCTAGGCATCGCCGGAGCTGTAGGTGACTGGATCGAAAACTGGCTGCATAGTCGAAGGCAGCGAGTAGTGGTGAACGGGCAAAAGTCCGGTTGGCTACCGGTAACAAGCGGCGTTCCCCAAGGCTCCGTGCTGGGCCCCCTACTCTTCATCATCTATGTAAACGACATAGATGATGGCATAACTGCGAGGATTTCCAAATTTGCCGACGATACCAAACTAGGTATGAACGTGGCAGACGCGGAAAACGTCGAGAGACTCCAAGCCGACTTGAGGAAACTCGGGGAGTGGTCAGACAAATGGCAAATGCCGTTCAATGTCGAAAAGTGCAAGGTGATGCACATCGGCCACAGAAATCCCCAAGCCGTCTACAGCCTCAAAAACTCGGCGCTCGAGAGCACAGACATGGAAAAAGACTTGGGAGTCGTGATCACCAGCGACCTCAAGTTTTCCAAGCAGTGCATCGAGGCGGAGAAGAAAGCCCAGAGAATCTTGGGGTATATCAAGCGACAGTTTGGGTATCGGAACAGGGAAATCGTTCTCACTCTCTTTAATTCCCTGGTCCGACCTCACCTGGAGTACGCAGTCCAGTTTTGGAGTCCATCCCTTCGGAAGGACATCGCCCGACTGGAGCGAGTACAAGCCAGGGCGACCAAACTGATCCCCTCGATCAGGCACAAAAGTTACGAAGCCCGCCTAGAAGAACTAAACCTCTTCTCACTGGAAACCCGAAGACGGCGCGGTCAATTAATCGAGGTCTTCAAAATCCTCCGAGGTATTGACCACGTAGGCAACGGGGACATGTTCCAACTAAGCGAGGGCGTAACGAGAAACCACGGCTACAAAATTGAGCTGCCGCGTTATCACCGGGACAGATGCGGGAACTTCTTCAGTTACAGTATCTGCAACGAGTGGAACGCGCTTCCGCCAGAAGTCGTGAACAGCGACTCTGTGGAGCAGTTCAAAAGGCGCCTGGATAAAGTCCTGGTTCGCTGACAGGCTCACGAGTCCCTGACTCGTAACAAGTACCCTCTCGTATGGACCGTAAGGTCTTCTAGGGTACTTCTTTTCCTTGTGACTCCTTGTGACTCTCTCTCTCTCTCTCTCTCTCTCTCTCTCTCTCTCTCTCTCTCTCTCTCGAGCGCTACTGGTGCGCATGGGAAAGTGGAAAGAGAAGAAGAGAAAAGAGAAACGGAAGAAGAGAAAACAAATAAAGAGAAGAAAAATAAGATGAGGAAGAAAAAAAAGAAAAATGCAGAGATACAAGAGGAAAGCGGCAAGTCGCTTCCGAGAGGAAAGAATAAGTCGCCTGCTGACAAATGTGCAAGAGTCACCCTTATTGGTGATTCTCAAGCACGGGGCTTGCAGTCCCTGCTAGCGGCCCGCCTTCGCACTAGTGTGAAGGTAAGCTGCCTGCCAGGATGTGGTAACCACCACATCAGAGTAGAGGCTGAGAAATCGCAGATTTCTGAGAGCTCAGTCGTTGCTCTGATGGTCAGTGGAAACGACCTGTACCTGAGAGGAGGTAGGGTAGGCCCTACAGATAAAATCCTCCACACGGTCATGGGTGCCGTGGACGACTGTGGGCTGAAAACCCGCAAGCGTGTGGTAGTCGGGATGCTCCCGAGGAGAGGTCCAACACGGACCGCTCACTCGATGAATGTGTCTCTAAACCGGCGCCTGGCAGATTTGTGTACGGCAGAGGGGGTCTTTTTTGTGACCCGTACCGCACCTTTTATGGTAGAAATGATCTCTACCAAAGGGATGGGGTACATCTTTCCTTTAAAGGAAAGGCCTTTCTGTCGAACATGATCCAGAATGTCGTAGAGAGGACCGAAAGGAGTATCCGGCCCAGAGTGAGGGCGGACGTACGCCAGTACGCCCGTGTCACTCCAGGAACGACCTTCTCAGAGGTCGCAAAAAGGGGTGCCTCGCCAACAAAGAAGCCGGGAAACGGAAGAGCATAGGGAGTCCTACAGTCGGGGACTCCCTGAAAGTTCTTCTGTTCAATGCGAGGTCAATCAGGAACAAGTTTCCTGAGCTCCGTGGCCTCGTAGCGACGGAAGAACCCGAAATGGTAGCCATAACAGAATCGTGGATAAAAACGTCAAACCGAGACTTTGAAGGCGAATTCACGGTTCCTGGCTACCAACTCTTCCACAAAGATAGGCCAGACAGAGAGGGTGGCGGTGTAATGTTGTATGTCAAGGATACAATCAAATCTACGAACTCCAACATTATATCCGATCACGAGCTCCTAGGCGTTGACCTAGAGATAGGTCCTGTCAGATACAGGACCCTGGTGCTTTACAGACCCCCTTCCCAACCCGTTGAGAAGGACAGGGAACTGTACCAGCTGCTGGGTGAGCTTGTTCAAGGCAGAGTGTGCATCGTTATGGGCGACTTCAACAGACAAGTTGACTGGGAAACCAGAGCAGCCTGTGGCGATAGCGCGCTACTCCTGGAGTTCGCCAACAACGAGTTCCTCACTCAATGGGTCAGAGAACCGACGAGAGGAGACAATATCCTCGACTTGGTCTTCACCTCTGAGGATGATATCGTTGAGGATGTCTCTGTAGGCGAAGAGCTCGGTGGCAGTGATCACCAGCTAGTTAGATTTAGCGTCAAGATCCCGAAGGTAAGGTCTGTTGCCAGTCAATCAAGGAAACTTGACTTGAGAAGAGCAGACTTTGCACGCCTTCGTGCTGGGCTGACTGATGTAAGGCTAGCGGTATGCGAAGAGGTTGAGGATTCGTGGAACAATTTCAAAAATAAATTCATGAGTCTTCAATCAAGTTGCATCCCTCTAAAATGCCTCCGTCGGTCTTCTGTTCAACCAAAATGGTTTAATCGAGAAATCGGCCAACTGCTTAGGGAGAAGAGAAATGCGTACCGGCGATCGAAGATCTCGGGTGCCTTTGACGAGTACCGGAGGCTAGCCAGGAGAGTGAAGTCCAGCATAAGGGCGGCTAAGCGTACTGAGGAACTCCGAGTGGCGAGACTCTGCAAGGAGAATCCCAAGGAGTTCTTCGGCTATGTAAATAGCCGTAAACCAATCCATCGTAGGATTGGGCCCCTAGTGGACGAGGAGGGTGCATTAACTCAGTCAGATGCAGAAAATGCTAACCTTCTCAATGACTACTTCTCCTCAGTGTTTACTAAAGAGTGTGGTCCCATCCCCCAGCCCACGGATTCCTACTCGGGGGAAAAGCTGGAGGCAATGGACTTCACCGAAGGAGAAATAAAGAAAAAGATCGCTGACCTAAAGACGAATAAGTCCCCTGGACCGGACGGGTTTCTACCCAAGGTGTTGAAGCAAGTGTGCGATGAAGTATCACGACATCTGTGCGCTATCTTTAACATGTCAATCCGGACCGGATGCGTTCCTAGAGACTGGCGTGAGGCGGAGGTGACTCCGATCTTCAAGAAAGGATCCTCCAGCCATCCGTCAAACTACCGACCTATCAGTCTGACTTCGATAGTCGGTAAACTCATGGAAAGCATGATGGTGGAGAAAATAACGTCGTATTTAGAGTCAAACCTGCTACTGAGGAGTTCCCAGCACGGCTTCCGAAGGCAACGGTCATGCCTGACGAACCTTGTGGAATTCTTCCACTTCGTGTTCAGTGAGCACGATCGGGACAAGGCGGTGGATGTGGTTTACTTAGACTTTCAGAAAGCCTTTGATAAGGTACCACACCGCCGCCTTCTCCGGAAAGTGCGAGCGCTGGGCATAGACGGAAAAGTAGCCGGCTGGATCGAGAACTGGCTAAGTGGCAGACGGCAACGGGTGGTGGTGAATGGACAGGCTTCTGAGTGGGTGCCCGTTACTAGCGGAGTGCCTCAAGGTTCTGTCCTGGGACCACTACTATTCATCATCTACGTCAACGACATGGACGGTGACATGGTTGCGAAGATTTCCAAATTTGCCGACGATACCAAGCTTGGTATGAACGTTGCAAAGGATGGAAATACTGCCCGCCTGCAGGAAGATCTTGGGAAGATTGGGGAGTGGTCGGACACGTGGCAAATGCCTTTTAACGTGGGCAAATGCAAAGTGATGCATATCGGCCACAGAAACCCCCAATCTCAGTATATCCTTAAGGGCACTGCTCTTGAATCGAGTGACACTGAGAAGGACTTGGGTGTAACAATCACTAGTGACCACAAGTTCTCGAAACAGTGCATTGAGGCAGAGAAGAAAGCCCAAAGGATGTTAGGCTACATAAAGCGCCAGTTTGGATACCGTAACAGGGAGATAGTACTTTGTCTGTACAACTCCCTAGTTCGGCCGCACCTGGAGTATGCCGTACAATTTTGGAGTCCTTCGTTTCGAAAGGACATCGCAAGGTTGGAACGCGTACAAGCCAGGGCAACCAAACTGATTCCCTCTATCCGACATAAAAGTTATGAGGATAGACTAAGGGAATTAGATCTGTTCTCGTTGGAAACCCGTAGACTGCGTGGTCAGCTCATCGAAGTTTTCAAAATACTTCGAGGGTTCGACAATGTTGACTACCGGGATATTTTCACACTGAGTGAGAACAGAACGCGCAATCACGGCTTCAAACTTGAACTGAAGCGTTACAACCGCAATCTGTGTGGAAACTTTTTCACCTACAGTATCTGCGGTAAGTGGAACGCACTTCCAGGGGAAGTTGTCAACAGTGAATCTGTTGACCAGTTCAAGTCAAGACTAGACAAAGTCTTGAAAAGTGGCCGTTTATGGACGCAAAACAATTGAGCAGCCATGTGCCCGCTCGATTGCTAGTCCCAAGGTACCCTCTTTGAATGGACCGTAAGGTCTCCTAGGGTACCTTCTTTCCTTGTAACTCCTTGTAACTCTCTCTCTCTCTCTCTCTCTCTCTCTCTCTCTCTCTCATAAAGAAAGTAGAGGGAGAGGTGACGCCCCCTTGTCGCGGGAAGAGAGCTTGTGTGTACCTTTGACTTTTCGAGCTATGTCGGCGGGGGTACCTATTCTGGGTACCCCTGGTAGGGCTCCCCTTGTCGATTTGGTCGAAAACGAGATTCCAGACTAAGTGCGTCACTCCTTCCTTTTTCTACTCTATCATTTTCACTTTTTACTTTCATCCTATCTCTCCCACTTATACAAAAAGAAAAAAAAACAAAAAAAAGCCCACTCCTATCATGTCACTCTTTCTCTTTTTTCCCTCTATCTATATATAAGGACCTGGCAGCTACCTCACGCGTCAGAAGAGAGGCTTTGGAACCTCTATAAACAACGCCAATCGACGCTCACTGGTTGCGAGAGACTAGGACTAGAGGTGTCCTAGGCGTTGGGGCACGATGAATGGGATGAGGGTAGTGCCCCGTTAACCCCTTCCCTGGCGCGTAATTATTGACCGTTCCCAGTGCCCGTTGACGGGTGCCTCTAGTAGCATCGGTCCGAGGTGACGGCCCTTTGTTCCCAGGTTGGTTGCCAGGCCAATAAAAAGCCTTGGGTCGAGTCTCTTGGTGGGGCGGGATATCCATTGAACGCTGCTCCGAGATCCTGGCCGTTGTGAAGGGAACTAGTAGGAGTTTAGTAAGGGGCGTGCTTCGTTGTTGTTCACCTGGTGACAAATCGATGGCCCCTTCGGGGACCGTCTGTGCTGCTTGGTTGGGAGCCACGGCACGCCGAGGCTTGACGACTCGGTCGGACGAACAGCAGCACATGGAGCGTGCCTTCTGGAAGACTCCGAAACGACTCCGATCAATAGGCGGGAGCGACTCACGCGGGGAGAACTCACCAACCCCCCTTTTTTATCATTGATTGGTCGCAAAGTATTTAAAGAGAGAAAGTGTTCAGAATGACCGGCAAGAAAGGACCAGGAGCTCTAAAATACACGTGCGCAATATGCCACATAGATAAGTGGTGCGTGGACTTTCCGGAGGGGTGTTTTTCGAAATGCCACCCGGCCAGTTCCTGCACCGACTGTATTTTAAACGGCCAAATCAAGGAGCTAAAGGAAACGTGCAGGGTTTCCGAGGAAAGATCCAGGAAGTTGGAGGAGAAAATAAGCAGACTCGAATTAGAACACGCCGGACTGATTCGCAGGCTAGAGGTGAGAATAGCAGAGCTAACGCCAAGCCCTGTACCAAACACTGCTTCTGCAGTACTACCCCCAGAGCTAGGTCCGCATGCTACGGATAAACCCCCAAAGAAAAAGAAAAGGAAGCGAAAGAAACAGGAAGAAGAGAAAGTTGAAACAGAAGATAAAGTAGAAGCTGAAAAAGAGAAAGTTGAAGCAGAAGAAGAAAAGATAAAAACAAAGGAAGATAGCGCGGAAAAGATGAATAAGAAAAAGAAGAAGAAAAATAAGATGGAGAAGAAAGCGGGAACCGAGAGTTCGCTTCCGCAAGGAAAGCATCAAACCTCTGCTGCACGGAAATGTCCGAGGGTTACCCTTGTGGGCGATTCCCAAGCACAAGGTTTGCGGCCCCTGCTAGCGGCCCGCCTTCGCACTAGTGTGGAGGTATGCTGCCAGCCAGGACGGGGAAACCACCACATCAGGGTAGAGGCTGAGAAATCTCAGATCTCCGAGAATTCAGTCGTTGCCCTGATGGTGAGTGGGAATGACCTCTACCTCCGAGGAGGCAAAGTAGGCCCCAGCGAGAAAATTCTCAACACGGTCATGGGAGCCGTGGACGACTGTGGATTGAGAACTCGCAAACGGGTCGTTGTAGGGATGCTCCCAAGAAGAGGTCCTAGCCGGACAGCTCACTCTAGGAACGTGACCCTGAACCAGCGCCTGTCCGACCTCTGTACGGCGGAAGGGGTCTTCTTTCTGGACCCTTACCGCACCTTTTACGGTCGAAACGACCTTTACCAAAGGGACGGAGTGCACCTTTCATTCAAGGGAAAGGCTGTACTCTGTAACCTAATCCAGGATGTCGTAGAGCGGACGCAGAGGAGCGTCCGACCCAGAGTGAAGGCGGACATAAGAGAGTATGCCCGTGTCACTCCTGGAACGACGTTCTTAGATGTGGCAAAGAGGGGTACTACCACACAAAAGAAGCCGGGAAACGGAAGAGCGTAGGGAGTCCTACACTGGGGGACTCCCTAAAAGTTCTTCTGTTCAACGCGAGGTCAATCAGGAATAAGTTTCTTGAGCTCCGTGGCCTCGTAGCAACAGAGGAACCTGAGATGGTGGCCATAACGGAGACGTGGATTAAAACCTCAAGCCGAGATTTTGAAGGCGAATTCACGATTCCCGGTTACCAGCTCTTCCAGAAAGATAGGCCAGACAGAGAGGGTGGCGGTGTGATGTTGTATGTCAAGGATACTCTCAACTCGACGGATTGCAACATCGTATCCGACCATGAACTACTAGGTGTTGACCTAGAGATAGGTGCTGCCAAATACAGGACCCTGGTGCTTTATAGACCTCCTGCCCAACTCGTTGAAAAGGACAGAGATCTGTACCAGCTACTAGGAGAACTTGTCGAAGACAGAGTGTGTATCGTCATGGGTGATTTCAACACACAAGTTGACTGGGAAACAAGAGAACCCTGTGGCGAGAACGCACCACTCCTGGAGTTCACGAACAACGAGTTCCTCACTCAATGGGTGAGAGAGCCAACGAGAGGAGACAATATCCTCGACTTGGTTTTCACCTCTGAGGATGACATCGTTGAGGACCTCTCTGTTGGCGAAGAGCTCGGTGGCAGTGACCACCGACTAATTAGATTCGTAGTCAAAGTCCCCAAGGCAGAGTCTGCAACTAGTAAATCAAGGAAACTGGATTTGAGAAAAACAGACTTTGCAGGTCTACGCGCGGAACTGACTGACGCGAGGCTAGAAGAGTGCGAAGCTGTTGAAGACTCTTGGAACAGTTTCAAAACCACATTCATGAGTCTTCAATCGCGTTTCATCCCTCTGAAATGCCCCCGTCGGTCGTCTGTTCAACCAAAGTGGTTTAATCGAGAAATCGGCCAACTGCTTAGGGAGAAGAGAAATGTGTACCGGCAATCGAAGATCTCGGGTGACTTTGACGAATACCGGAGCTAGCCAGGAGAGTGAAGTCCAGCATAAGGGCGGCTAAGCGGTCTGAGGAACTCCGAGTGGCGAGACTCTGTAAAGAGAATCCCAAGGAGTTTTTTGGATATGTGAACAGCCGTAAACCAATCCGTCGAACGATTGGCCCTTTGAGGAATGAGGAGGGGACATTAAAGCATTCAGATGCAGAAAATGCTAACCTCCTCAACGACTACTTCTCTTCGGTGTTTACTGAAGAGTGTGGTCCCATTCCCCAGCCGACGGATTCCTACTCGGGGGAAAAGCTGGAGGCAATGGACTTCACTGAAGGAGAAATAAAGAAAAAGATCGCCTACCTAAAGACGAATAAGTCCCCTGGACCGGACGGGTTTCTACCCAAGGTGTTGAAGGAAGTGTGCGATGAAGTATCACGACATCTGTGCGCTATCTTTAACATGTCAATCCGGACCGGATGCGTTCCTAGAGACTGGCGTGAGGCGGAGGTGACTCCGATCTTCAAGAAAGGATCCTCCAGCCATCCGTCAAACTACCGACCTATCAGTCTGACTTCGATAGTCGGTAAACTCATGGAAAGCATCATGGTGGACAAAGTGACGTCGTATTTAGAGTCAAACCTGCTACTGAGGAGTTCCCAGCACGGCTTCCGAAGGCAACGGTCATGCCTGACGAACCTTGTAGAATTCTTCCACTTCGTTTTCAGCGAGCACGATCGGGACAAGGCGGTGGATGTGGTCTACCTAGACTTTCAGAAAGCCTTTGATAAGGTACCACACCGCCGCCTTCTCCGGAAAGTGCGAGCGCTTGGCATAGACGGAAAGGTAGCCGGCTGGATCGAGAACTGGCTAAGTGGCAGACGGCAACGGGTGGTGGTGAATGGACAGTCTTCTGAGTGGGTGCCCGTTACTAGCGGGGTGCCTCAAGGTTCTGTCCTGGGACCACTACTATTCATCATCTACGTCAACGACATGGACGGTGACATGGTTGCCAAGATCTCCAAATTTGCCGACGATACCAAGCTTGGTATGAACGTTTCAAAGGATGGAAATACTGCCCGCCTGCAGGAAGATCTTGGAAAGATTGGGGAGTGGTCGGACACGTGGCAAATGCCTTTTAACGTGGGCAAATGCAAAGTGATGCATATCGGCCACAGAAACCCCCAATCTCAGTATATCCTTAAGGGCACTGCTATGGAATCCACCGACACTGAGAAGGACTTGGGTGTAACAATCACTAGTGACCTCAAGTTCTCGAAACAGTGCATTGAGGCGGAGAAAAAGGCCCAAAGGATGCTAGGCTATATTAAGCGCCAGTTTGGTTATCGGAACAGGAGATTGTACTGTGCCTGTACAACTCACTTGTCCGACCGCACCTGGAGTATGCCGTACAATTTTGGAGTCCTTCATTGCGAAAGGACATCGCGAGATTGGAACGCGTACAAGCTAGGGCAACCAAGCTGATTCCCTCTATCCGACATAAAGGTTATGAGGATAGACTAAGGGAGTTAGATATGTTCTCGCTGGAAACCCGTAGACTGCGTGGTCAGCTCATCGAAGTCTTCAAAATACTTCGAGGGTTCGACAATGTTGACTACCGGGATATTTTCACACTGAGTGAGAACAGAACGCGCAATCACGGCTTCAAACTTGAACTGAAGCGTTACAACCGCAATCTGTGTGGAAACTTTTTCACCTACAGTATCTGCGGTAAGTGGAACGCACTTCCAGTGGAAGTTGTCAACAGTGAATCTGTTGACCAGTTCAAGTCAAGACTAGACAAAGTCTTGAAAAGTGGCCGTTTAGGGGACGCAAAACAATTGAGCAGCCATGTGCCCGCTCAATTGCTAGTCCAAAGGTACCCTCTTTGAATGGACCGTAAGGTCTCCTAGGGTACTTACTTTCCTTGTTACTCCTTGTTACTCCTTGTTACTCTCTCTCTCTCTCTCTCTCTCTCTCTCTCTCTCTCTCTCTCTCTCTCTCTGTCTCTGTCTCTGTCTCTGTCTCTGTCTCTGTCTCTGTCTCTGTCTCTGTCTCTGTCTCTGTCTCTGTCTCTGTCTCTGTCTCTGTCTCTGTCTCTGTCTCTGTCTCTGTCTCTGTCTCTGTCTCTGTCTCTGTCTCTGTCTCTGTCTCTGTCTCTGTCTCTGTCTCTGTCTCTGTCTCTGTCTCTGTCTCTGTCTCTGTCTCTGTCTCTGTCTCTGTCTCTGTCTCTGTCTCTGTCTCTTCTCTCTCTCTCTCTCTCTCTCTTCTCTCTCTCTCTCTCTCTCTCTCTCTCTCTCTCTCTCTCTCTCTCTCTCTCTCTCTCTCTCTCTCTCTCTCTCTCTTCTCTCTCTCTCTCTCTCCTCTCTCTCTCTCTCTCTCTCTCTCTCTCATACTCGATCTCTCTCTCTCATCTCATACCTCTCTCTCTCTCTCTCTCTCTCTCTCTCTCTCTCTCTCTCTCTCTCTCTCTCTCTCTCTCTCTCTCTCTCTCTCTCTCTCTCTCTCTCTCTCTCTCTCTCTCTCTCTCTCTCTCTCTCTCTCTCTCTCTCTCTCTCTCTCTCTCTCTCTCTCTCTCTCTCTCTCTCTCTCTCTCTCTCTCTTCTCTCTCTCTCTCTCTCTCTCTCTCTCTCTCTCTCTCTCTCTCTCTCTCTCTCTCTCTCTCTCAGTCTGCGTTCAGCCGTGCTCCAATTCGGACGTGTCTAATTGTGCTCCCGCTGTATAATTTATTAAGTGTTGCTTTTTGTACCTTTTTTTTTGCCTTCACAACGTGTTTTAAGCAGAAAACATTGCTTTATTGTAAATTACTAACCGTTTGTATCGTATGTGGTGTCTTTTTATAAATATTTGATTTTAAAAGTGAATTGTCTATATTTGGACGTTTAAGCCGGTTGCCTTGTCGGCCAATCAGAGTTTCCCATTGTGAGTGACGTATAATTGATTCGGCCAATCACAGAACAGATTTTATCCGCGTCACGCTACGTCAACAAAATCAACCAATCAGTGAATAGTGTATCTCATTAAGCCTAGCTGTCCGGCGCCATCTTGGATTTGGACGGCTAAAAGCCAGCGCCATCTTGATTTAAAGAACTCGACGCTGATTCTAAATTGTCAGTTGATTTTCTCATTCATCGAGATATTTTCTTACTGCCATATTTTAAGGGAAAGTATATATCCCTTCAAAGAAAAACAGTGAGTATTATTTTTCTATTTCCTTTATTTGTTCAATAGCCATACTTTAACACGTGTTGTTTTTTTTTTACCAATTGCGCAGTTTCTATCATATTTCTATTTTGCAATTAAACTTTTCAAGTGCATAAATTATTTTGTAAATCAATTTCTCAAGTATAGAGCGAAGTTCTTTAAATACTAACTTTCATTAGTGCAGGATATAGTGTTTTAATTGATTGATTTATAAGGTGCAAATAATTGTGCTCAACGATAATTCTATATTAGTGAACAAATCTCTATTTAAAAATGCCAGGTGCAGAGAGATTAAAAGCTTTTTGCTCCAAGTGTAAGTCAGTAAAGTGGTGTAGCGACTATGAAGAACAATGCTATCAAAGAATTACAGCTGCCAGTATTTGTTTATTCTGTAAACTCGCTGAAAGACATGATAAAGAAAGAAATGAACTTATGACCATAATTACTAACATGCAAAACAAAATTAACGCGCTAGAACTAAAACAATGTGATTGCAAAAACAACGACAAAAGAATAACGGATACTGATACAAAGATAGTCAGATTAGAACAATCAGTTGCCTTGCTAGAAAATAAAGTTGATCAAAACGACAATAATGCCAACGGTTTTTCACTTGTCAAAAATAAACATCCATCGAGACCTAAACTTCCTGAACTGACTCAATTAAAGACGCATAATAGATTTTCAGCTTTATCCGAAGAGGAGGACGATACTTACTTAATTGGAGATTCAATAATAAGAAACCAAATTGATTATTTCGGCGTAAAAAACATTAGTAAACGAAAATTCAGATGCTACCCCGGCGCAGGGATAAAAAAGGTGACTGAAGAAATTGCCAGTTTAAACCTGAAGAGTAGAAAATCCCCTGTTATCGCTCATGTCGGAACAAACGATATTTTTTGTGGTGAAATGTTTCCTGGAACTGAAACGATGATTTCCGACTATAACGAAATGGTAACGAAAATTAAATCAAAAACGGATCACGGAATAATTGTCGGAGTATTACCCAGATTATATGAGAAAAAGGAAACTATGAGTAGAGCAATTGGAATAAACGAACGACTACGAAATATATGTAAACGGGAAAATGTCAAATTCGTCGACTTTTGGATGACCTTTATTAACAATAAAAAATATTTTGCTCATGACGGGACCCATCTTAGCGCAATGGGTAAAAAGGTATATGGAGATTTGATAAACTTGAGTCTTTATGATACCCTCGAAAACAAATATCACCTTGACTCTTCACCGCAGACCTCGGGAAACGTGTCCAACGCGGAAAGACAGTTAAACAGGTAGAAAAATTAAAAGCTGTGTTGTTCAATGCCAGGTCTATCAGAAATAAAATGGTAGAATTTAAAGCGTTAGTAGCACTGGATAAATACGATGTAATAGGTATTACAGAAAGCTGGATACATTGTCACACAAGAGATTTCAGAGGTGAATTTCAATTACAAGGGTATAAAATGTTTCACAAAGATAGACTTGGAACGGAAGGTGGAGGCGTAATTTTGTATGTGCGTGATGACCTCTATCCAACAGAATGTAATTTATCCTCTGACTTCGAAGTTATAGGAGTCAAGCTAAATCTCGAAAAAAGTTTATTTATATATTTAGTATACAGAAGTCCTCATCAAGCTGTAGATTCTGATCAAAGATTATACGAATGCTTATCAAATGAGATAAAGAACAAAATATCTTTAATTATCGGCGACTTTAACTGTGGACGAATAGACTGGTCTACTAAAATTTCAGACGCGGAAGGAGCAAGACTGATAAATTTTATAGATGATAACTTACTAACGCAATGGGTGAAAGAAGCCACAAGAGGCCCTAATATTTTAGATTTAGTATTATCAAGCGACGATGAATTGATTTCAAATTTAAACATCGGAGAAAAGTTTGGTAACAGCGATCACAATATAATATATTTTAACATAAACGTGCCATCCATAAGAAGAATAACAAGTACTGTTAAGTTTGATTTTATGAAAGCAAATTTCGAAGGTCTGAGGGAAAGTCTTACAAACTATACTATAAAGCCTGAAGACATTAATAAAGTGTGGCATGATTTTAAAAACAATTTACTAAATAAACAGAGACAATTCATACCATCTAAAGTTAGTACTGACAAAAAAAATAATGAACCCAAATGGTTGTCCTCTCAGCTTAAAAAAGCCATTAGAGAAAGAGATAAAGCGTATAAGATAATGAAATCCAATATGAATATTGATAATAAAAAACATTATGTTGAACTAAGAAGAAAAGTAAAAAGTGAAACCAAAAGAGCAAAACGGAACGAAGAAATAAGAGTAGCTTTAAAATGTAAACAAAATCCGAAGGAGTTTTTTGCATTAGTAAATAGTAGAAAACCAATAAAAAATAGCATTGGTCCAATAAAAGACAAAAATGATATATTACAATATAACGATTTTGACATTGCAAATACTTTAAATGAATACTTTGCATCCGTTTTTGTAAATGAGAATACGAGTAATAAACCCACGCCAACTATCAATAATACCGGTATTAGACCACTCAAATCTATTAGATGTACCGAAATTATTACAAACAAAAATATTGAGAAAATGAACAAATTTAAATCTCCTGGACCAGATAATATACTTCCACGAGTCTTGAAAGAAGTTAAAGACCAAGTGTCTGGACAATTGACACAGATTTTTAATAGATCATTAGAGAGTGGAATTGTTCCTACGGATTGGAAGCTAGCAAATGTGACACCGATATTTAAAAAAGGTCACAAAGAACTAGCTAGAAATTATCGCCCAATAAGTTTGACTTCAATAGTTGGAAAACTCCTTGAAACCCGTATTGCAGCTGAAATAGTTGAACACTTAGAAAAGAATAAATTATTAAAGGATTCACAGCACGGATTTAGAAGAAAAAGGTCTTGCCTTACAAATTTATTAGACTTTTTTCACTTTGTAAATGAAGAATATGATAATACCAGATCAGCAGACATTTTGTATTTGGATTTCCAAAAAGCTTTCGATAAAGTACCCCATAAGAAATTGTTGACTAAAGTAAGAGCCCTAGGAATAGAAGGAGATGTAGCCAAATGGATCGAGAATTGGCTCACTGATCGCAAGCAGAGAGTAGTTATTAACGGCCAACAGTCAGAATGGACAATGGTAACTAGTGGAGTACCACAAGGTTCAGTCTTAGGTCCCTTGCTATTCATTATATATGTCAATGATTTAGACGATGAGCTCTTGTCAAAAATTTCAAAATTCGCAGACGATTGCAAGCTAGGAAAAGCAATAGTAACTGAGGATGATGTTATTAATTTTCAAAACGATATTGATAAAATAGAGAAATGGTCGAAAAAATGGGAACTGCCCCTAAATCTAGAAAAATGTAAAGTAATGCATGTAGGCCATAAGAATCCCAAAGCGAATTACAAAATTTTTGATCAAAATATTAGCATAACCAATGGTGAAAGAGACCTAGGAGTTCACATATCTAATGATCTAAAATTTTCTCAACAATGTATCGAAGTAGAAAAGAAAGCAATGAAGCTTCTCGGATATATTAAACGTCAATTTAGCTTTAAAAATAAAGCTACAATTCTAAATATATTTAATGCATTAGTAAGACCACAGTTAGAATACTGTGCTCAGGTCTGGTCACCATACCTACAAAAAGATATTGATAGATTGGAAAGAGTGCAAGCTAGAGCCACTAAATTGATACCGGAACTCCGAAATTATAAATATGAGAAAAGACTAGATATGCTACACTTATTTACCCTAGAGAAAAGACGTCTGAGAGGTCAACTGATAGAAGTATTTAAAATAATGAAAGGAGTCAATAATGTTAACTCTTCAACTTGGTTTCAACTTTGCACAAATAATACACGAAATAACAGTTTAAAAATCGTCCCAAAGCGTTTTCAGAACGAATATATGCGGAAACTTTTTTTCCTATAAAATTGTCAATTATTGGAATCAGTTGCCTGAAGAAGTAGTGGCCAGCAATTCATTAGAAACTTTTAAAAATAAGCTTGACAAAATAATTTTATCGATGAAATAACGAGTGACAAAACATTATATGTTGCTAAAATTAGGATAAAAACAGCATGCTGTAAGCATAGATGTGTAAAAAGACACTGTATAATATGCAAATAATTTTCTCATAGGTTATTATTAGTTTAAGATTTTGATGTAAAATATTGCCCTCAAAGGCAGTTCTCAGACGAAATATAAAATTAAAAATTGATGTATAAATTAAGTATGTACATATTAAGTTGTTTCTGCTTTCCTATAAAAATTCCAGGATGTGTCTTTTGTTCAAACACTTCCAGGTACATATTTTCCTTTTATCAAACCCGTCATTGGGTGGGAGAGGTGGGTGGGGAGAGACTTCATCTTTGCTATCCTATTCCTTATCATTAGGATTGTAGATATTTAATTTAGATAATGACATGAGTACTTCCAATGAAATGGATTGAATGGTCTTTTGAAGTACTTAGCTTCCTTGTAACTCCTTGTAACTCTCTCTCTCTCTCTCTCTCTCTCTCTCTCTCTCTCTCTCTCTCTCTCTCTCTCTCTCTCTCTCTCTCTCTCTCTCTCTCTCTCTCTCTCTCTCGCTGACAGGCTCACGAGTCCCTGACTCGTAACAAGTACCCTCTCGTATGGACCGTAAGGTCTTCTAGGGTACTTCTTTTCCTTGTGACTCCTTGTGACTCAAAATCCTCCGAGGTATTGACCACGTAGGCAACGGGGACATGTTCCAACTAAGCGAGGGCGTAACGAGAAACCACGGCTACAAAATTGAGCTGCCGCGTTATCACCGGGACAGATGCGGGAACTTCTTCAGTTACAGTATCTGCAACGAGTGGAACGCGCTTCCGCCAGAAGTCGTGAACAGCGACTCTGTGGAGCAGTTCAAAAGGCGCCTGGATAAAGTCCTGGTTCGCTGACAGGCTCACGAGTCCCTGACTCGTAACAAGTACCCTCTCGTATGGACCGTAAGGTCTTCTAGGGTACTTCTTTTCCTTGTGACTCCTTGTGACTCTCTCTCTCTCTCTCTCAACACAACCACCTTGTCGTCGGTGAGAGAGCTTGCGTGATCTGCCTGAGTTAAGCTAGCTAAGCTGGGGGACTTTTAGTCCGGTAGGGTCACCCATGCCAGTAAGGTAGCTGTAGTAGGATCCAGACTAATGGTTGTCAAACTTCTCTACCACTTCTTTGATGCGTCTCCTTGCATCCTCCTAAATTTTTCAATGGCACTTTGCCGCTATGACTCCGTCCTTTTCTTACGCTATCCCCAACCTTGAAAAAAAAAAAAAAAAAAAACTTCGATACTATTTGATAGTAAGGACCTCACCAGCTACCTTATGCCGTGTGGGAAGAGAGGCTTTGGAACCTCTATAAATAACACTATCTAACGCTCACAGGTCGCGAGAGACTAGGATTGAAGGGATCCTAGGCGCCGGGGCGCGATTAATGGAGATGAGCTAAGTGCCCCGTTAAGCCTTCTCCTAACGTGCAATTGCCTGACCAGCTCCCTGTGACCGTTCCTTAGTGCCAGTGGTTGCACCGACCCGAGGTGACGGGTCCTTGTTACCAGGTTGGCTGCCAGGCCAACTAAAAGCCCCGGGTAGAGTCTCTCAAAGCGAGCACGATATCCATTGACCGCTCGCCAGAGATCCTGGCCGCTCCGACTTCAGTCATTAAGAGTTAGTAAGGTGCATGAAACTGTTGTCTCACTGTGCATTCGCCTGGTTGGGAGCCACGGTGCCCAGGGCTCGACAGTCTAGTCGCTACTAGCTGGACGGCAACGCCAAAGCATATTGCACTCCAAAAGTCCCAAAGCTGAAGGAAGGGTAGGCGGGAGCGACTCTCGCGAGGATAAATCACCACCCCCCAAAATTTTTTCAACAAGTGGTCTACAAGTGATAACAATAATGCCTGGCGCTCAAACACTAAAAAGCGAATGCCCAAAATGCGAAAGCACACGCTGGTGTATCGACTTCCCGGAAGGCAACTTCAGGGACATTGCTCCAACGAGCAGATGCCTCTTCTGCGTTCTGGAGGAGAAGCTCGAGCAGGCGGAGGAAAGGAGGAGGAAGGAGATTGCCCAGATGGAGGAGAGGTACACCGGGCAGATCGCCGACCTTAAGAGCCAGGTCGCCCTCCTAAAGAATGCACTCGACCTCAAGCACTCGAGTGACGACTCGAGCGCTACGACTGAGGAGAAGACCGCTGAGGGTAGTGGAGGGGACAATGATGGCAGCTACGCAGCAGCCGTCAAGAAACCCCCCAAAACTCCCATCACAGAAGATGAGAAAAAGGAGAGAAAGCGAAAGAAGCAAGAAAGGAAGAAGAATAGAAGGAAGCAGAAAGGGGAAGAAGAGAAGATTGAAAAGAAGAAAAAAGAAGAGAGCGAAGCTGTTAACACGAAAGAGAAGGAAAAGAGCACGAAGGCAGATGGCTGGAAGAAGGTGGAGAGGAAGAAAGAGAAAGCGTCTAAGAAACCGGAGGTCACTGTCTATGGTGACTCTCAGGCTCGAGGACTAGAACCGTTCCTGCGAGCACGGCTCCAAAAGAAAG
This sequence comes from Ceratothoa steindachneri, assembly GCA_963969495.1. Lineage (NCBI taxonomy): Eukaryota > Metazoa > Arthropoda > Malacostraca > Isopoda > Cymothoidae > Ceratothoa > Ceratothoa steindachneri. Next base: position 18,603,224 of record OZ018320.1, on the reverse strand, counting down.
TGGAGGTCAAGTGCCTGCCCGGCAAGGGTAATAAGGCACTGAGAAAGGAGGTGGAGAAGAGTCCCACTCCTGACTCTTCAGTAGTTGCCATTCTGGCTAGTGGCAACGACCTCTACTTCCGCAACGGGGGAGCAGGGGCGACAGAAGCAATACTCCAGAACGTCATGGGGGCAGTCGACGACTGCGGACTAAAGACGAGGAGGAGGGTCGTTGTCGGGATCCTTCCACGGAGGAGCCCTAACCCCATTACATACCGTCGCAATGAGCTGGTAAACCAGAGGTTGAGAGACCTCTGTACAGCTAAAGGGGTCTTCTTCGCGGACCCTTTCCGGAAGTTCTTTGGTAGAAACGACCTCTACCAAAGGGACGGAGCCCACCTATCGATGAAGGGAAAAGCCATGCTGGCTAACCTCATCCAGGAGACAGTTAACCGCTGCGTCCGGTCTGTTCGGGAAAGGAGGACCGTTCCTGCCGCCAAGCCAAAGGCGGCGGGAAACGGTCGAACTTAGGGAGACCACCAGCCGGGAACTCCCTTAAGGTTCTTCTGTTCAACGCGAGGTCCATCCGGAACAAGTTTCTGGAATTAGTGGCCCTCGTAGCAACGAAAGAACCAGATCTGGTGGCCATCACGGAGTCGTGGATTCGAACCTCTGTTCGTGACTTTGAGGGCGAATTCGCAATCCCGGGCTACCAGATCTTCCACAAAGACCGGCTGGCGAAGGAGGGGGGCGGAGTGGTGGTGTACGTGAGAAGTGTATTCACGGCAACGAGCAGCAACACCACCGCCCACCAAGAAGTCCTATGCCTGGACTTGGAGCTGGATACCACCAAGTACAGGACTGTTACAGTTTATAGACCCCCATCCTCGACGGAGGATCAAGACAGGGACCTCTATAATCAACTGAATCAGTTAACTGAAGGCAGGGTGAGTATCGTCATGGGGGACTTCAACACTCACGTTGACTGGGCAACCAGAGAAACCCGCATCGACAACATACGGCTCCTTAACTTCGTAAATGAAGGATTCTTCACTCTGGGTGAGAGAACCAACACGAGGTGCAAACATCCTCGACCTAGTTCTCACATCCGAGGATGACATCATTGAGGAAGTTAGTGTAGATGAGGAGCTAGGTGGCAGCGACCACCGCCTCATCAGGTTCTGCATTCGAGTCCCAGCTCGCGAAGCAGTAGCTCGTGCTGCAGCCAAGCTGAACTTCAGAAAGGCAAATTTCGCGTGACTTCGTGCTGGCGTGGCAGCGATAGAGGTGGAAGATAGTGACAACGTCGAGCAACCATGGAAGAATTTCAAAAACTCATTCATGGCCCTGCAGTCACGATTCATTCCATCAGAACGCGGCCGAGTCGGAGCTACTCAACCCAAGTGGTTCAGCCCCGAAATCGGGAGAACCCTACGGAAGAGAAAAACCGCCTATCGCCAAGCGAAGAACACTGGAGAATTCGAGCACTACAGAAGTCTATGCCGAAGTGTCAAGTCCATGATAAGGGTGGCGAAACGCGCCGAAGAAGTCCGTGTGGCGAGACTCTGCAAAGAGAGCCCCAAGGAATTCTTCGGATACGTAAACAGCCGTAAGCCGACACGTAGACGGATCGGTCCCTTGGTGAAAGAGGATGGTGAGCTAGAGCTCAGTGACGAAGCGAATGCGACCATCCTCAACAAGTACTTCTCGTCAGTTTTCACTGAGGAGAAGGACACCACCCCTGAGCCTCGCGACAAGTACGAAGGCTCAGAGCAATTGGAGAGATTTCACTTCGAAGAGACGACAGTGCGTTCAAAGATCGACGCTTTGAACCGCTACAAGTCGCCAGGGCCCGATGGCTTCTTACCACGGGTGCTGAAGGAAGTGCGAGATGAGGTCTCCCCACATCTCTGCTCGATCTTCAGGAAATCGCTCGAGACTGGATGCGTGCCAAAGGACTGGCGAGACGCGGAAGTCACCCCCATATTCAAAAAGGGTAACGCGAGCGAGCCATCTAACTACCGGCCGATCAGCCTGACGTCGGTAGTAGGAAAATTGATGGAAAGTATCCTGGTTGACGAAATAACGCAGCACGTCGAGTCCAACCACCTATTGAGGAATTCCCAACACGGGTTCCGGCGGCACAGGTCATGCCTAACGAACCTTTTGGAATTCTTCCACTTCGTGTTCAGCGAGCACGACCGGGAGAAGGCGGTGGATGTCATCTACCTCGACTTGAAGAAGGCCTTCGACAAGGTGCCCCACCGCCGATTGCTGAAAAAGGTTCGAGCGCTAGGCATCGCCGGAGCTGTAGGTGACTGGATCGAAAACTGGCTGCATAGTCGAAGGCAGCGAGTAGTGGTGAACGGGCAAAAGTCCGGTTGGCTACCGGTAACAAGCGGCGTTCCCCAAGGCTCCGTGCTGGGCCCCCTACTCTTCATCATCTATGTAAACGACATAGATGATGGCATAACTGCGAGGATTTCCAAATTTGCCGACGATACCAAACTAGGTATGAACGTGGCAGACGCGGAAAACGTCGAGAGACTCCAAGCCGACTTGAGGAAACTCGGGGAGTGGTCAGACAAATGGCAAATGCCGTTCAATGTCGAAAAGTGCAAGGTGATGCACATCGGCCACAGAAATCCCCAAGCCGTCTACAGCCTCAAAAACTCGGCGCTCGAGAGCACAGACATGGAAAAAGACTTGGGAGTCGTGATCACCAGCGACCTCAAGTTTTCCAAGCAGTGCATCGAGGCGGAGAAGAAAGCCCAGAGAATCTTGGGGTATATCAAGCGACAGTTTGGGTATCGGAACAGGGAAATCGTTCTCACTCTCTTTAATTCCCTGGTCCGACCTCACCTGGAGTACGCAGTCCAGTTTTGGAGTCCATCCCTTCGGAAGGACATCGCCCGACTGGAGCGAGTACAAGCCAGGGCGACCAAACTGATCCCCTCGATCAGGCACAAAAGTTACGAAGCCCGCCTAGAAGAACTAAACCTCTTCTCACTGGAAACCCGAAGACGGCGCGGTCAATTAATCGAGGTCTTCAAAATCCTCCGAGGTATTGACCACGTAGGCAACGGGGACATGTTCCAACTAAGCGAGGGCGTAACGAGAAACCACGGCTACAAAATTGAGCTGCCGCGTTATCACCGGGACAGATGCGGGAACTTCTTCAGTTACAGTATCTGCAACGAGTGGAACGCGCTTCCGCCAGAAGTCGTGAACAGCGACTCTGTGGAGCAGTTCAAAAGGCGCCTGGATAAAGTCCTGGTTCGCTGACAGGCTCACGAGTCCCTGACTCGTAACAAGTACCCTCTCGTATGGACCGTAAGGTCTTCTAGGGTACTTCTTTTCCTTGTGACTCCTTGTGACTCTCTCTCTCTCTCTCTCTCTCTCTCTCTCTCTCTCTCTCTCTCTCTCTCTCTCTCTCTCTCAACACAGCCACCTTGTCGTCGGTGAGAGAGCTTGCGTGATCTGCCTGAGTTAAGCTAGCTAAGCTGGGGGACTTTTAGTTCGGTAGGGTCACCCATGCCAGTAAGGTAGCTGTAGTAGGATCCAGACTAAGGGTTGTCAAACTTCTCTACCACTTCTTTGATGCGTCTCCTTGCATCCCCCTACCAACCCATTCGATTCTGTTAGTACTAAGTTTCACCAACTCTCTTCAACTGTCAAAAAATCAAAACAAAAACCCAATAACAAAAAAAAAACCTTCATCTCTATTACACATAAGTTGTTTATTAATAAGGGCCTCACCAGCTCCCTTATGCCGCGTGAGAAGAGAGGCTTTGGAACCTCTTTAAATAACGCCTTGGAGCACTCATAGGTTACAAGAGACTGAGATTGAAGGGATCTTAGGCGTTTGGGGTACGATTAATGGAGAAATGCTAGGTACCCCTTAAAAGCTTTCTCCTAACGTGTAATTGCCTGACCAGCTCCCTGTGACCGCTACTTGGTGAATAAAGGCTCAACTGATCTTTGGAGAGAGAGCTTTTGTGCCTTGCTGGTTGCCAGATCAGCTAAAGATCTCGGATGAAGTCGTGGGCACTTAGCTTTACTATTTGCCTCAAGTCTGGCCGTTTTTAGTTGATTAGTAGGGCTTAGTAGGAAGACAGTTACACCTCAAGCACCCCTGTCGAAAAATCAGAGAACCAGTTCACTGGGGCTCTCGTGCTGCTCAGTTGGGAGCTGCGGCACGATTGGGGACGTCCGGCCCAGGGGAGACCTTAGGGTTGGTGTGCTTGATCAAAGGGTTTCTGTTCGCCGAACGACCGAAAACCTCCTGGAAATAGGCGGATGAGATTAGTGCGAGAGAAAATCACAACCAAAAACCCCTTTTTTAATGCGTATGGTCCGAGATTTTTGTAAGATGGCGAAGAAGAATGGTCCTCCGTTTCGAAAGCTAACCTGCAAAATATGCAAAGTCTATAGATGGAGTGAAGACTTCGGGGGAAGGAGTTGCAAGGAACTCACAGATGGCGTCAGTGTCTGTGACTTCTGCGAACTCGAGAAGCGCCTGGGCGAGAGCATCGCTCAACTGAGAGAGGAGAACTCCCTCCTTAAAAGGGAAGTTCAACTCTTAAAATCAGAGAGATGCAGATGCTCAGGCGAGAAGGCTCCGGACGTCCAACAGCCGATTTCTTCTGCTGAAGGGCTTCCTCAACGAGCCAAAAAGAAGAAAAGAAAGAAGAAAGAAGAGAAAGTAGAAATAGAAGAAGAGAAAGTAGAAAGAGAAGAAGAGAAAGTAAAAGGAGAAGAAGAGAAAGTAGAAAGAGAAGAAAAGAAACTGGAAACAGAAGAAGAGAAAGTAGAAGCAGAAGAAGAGAAACGGGAAACAAACGAAGAGATAGCAAAGGAAGTCAAGAAGAAGAATAAGAGGAAGAATAAGAAGAAGAAGAAAAAAAATTAGAGATACAAGAGGAAAGCGGCAAGTCGCCTCCGAAAGGAAAGACTAAGTCGTCCGCAGTCAGATGTGCAAGAGTCACCCTTATTGGTGATTCTCAAGCACGGGGTCTGAAGCCCCTGCTAGCGGCCCGCCTTCGCACAAGCGTTAAGGTGAGCTGCATCCCAGGTTGTGGGAATATGCAGGTAAGAGCTGAGGCCGAGAAGTCTCAGATTTCAGAGACTTCAGTCGTTGCCCTTATGGTAAGTGGCAACGACCTCTACCTCAGAGGAGGTAGGGTAGGCCCTACAGGTGAAATTATGAGGACAGTTATGGGCGCTGTCGACGACTGTGGACTGAAAACCCGCAGACGCGTCGTGGTGGGGATGCTCCCGAGGTGGGGTCCAAGCCGGACTGCCCACTTGAGGAACATGTCGCTAAACAGGCGCCTTGCAGACCTCTGTACGGCTGAGGGTGTCTTTTTTGTGGACCCGTACGCCGTGTTCTATGGTAGAAAAGACCTCTACCAAAGGGACGGGGTGCACCTCTCCTTTAAGGGCAAGGCGTTCCTAGCCAACCTCATCCAGGATGTCGTGGAGCGCACCCAAAGGAGTGTCCGGCCCATTGGGAAGGCGGACGTACGCCAGTACGCCCGAGTCACTCCCCAAACAACCTTCTCGGAGGTTGTTAAAAATGGTGCCACCAAGACAAACAAGAAGCCGGGAAACGGAAGAGTATAGGGGGTCCTACATTTGGGGACTCCCTGAAGGTTCTTCTGTTCAATGCGAGGTCAATCAGGAACATGTTTCCTGAGCTCCGTGGCCTCGTAGCGACGGAAGAACCCGAAATGGTAGCCATAACAGAATCGTGGATAAAAACGTCAAACCGAGACTTTGAAGGCGAATTCACGGTTCCTGGCTACCAACTCTTCCACAAAGATAGGCCAGACAGAGAGGGTGGCGGTGTAATGTTGTATGTCAAGGATACAATCAAATCTACGAACTCCAACGTTATATCCGACCACGAGCTCCTAGGCGTTGACCTAGAGATCGGTCCTGCCAAATACAGGACCCTGGTGCTTTACAGACCCCCTTCCCAACCTGTTGAGAAGGACAGGGAACTGTACCAGCTGCTGGGTGAGCTGGTTCAAGGCAGAGTGTGCATCGTTATGGGCGATTTCAACAGCCAAGTTGACTAGGAAACCAGAGCAGCCTGTGGCGAGAGCGCGCTACTCCTGGAGTTCGCCAACAACGAGTTCCTCACTCAATGGGTCAGAGAACCGACGAGAGGAGACAATATCCTCGACTTGGTCTTCACCTCTGAGGATGATATCGTTGAGGATATCTCTGTAGGCGAAGAGCTCGGTGGCAGTGATCACCAGCTAGTTAGATTTACCGTCAAGATCCCGAAGGTAAGGTCTGTTGCCAGTCAATTAAAGAAACTTGACTTGAGAAGAGCAGACTTTGCAAGCCTTCGAGCTGGACTGACTGACGTGAGGCTAGAAGTGTGCGATGCCGTTGAAGACTCGTGGAATAGATTCAAAACCACATTCATGAGTCTTCAATCGCGTTTCATCCCTCTGAAATGCCCCCGTCTGTCTTCTGTTCAACCTAAGTGGTTTAATCGAGAAATCGGCCAACTGCTTAGGGAGAAGAGAAATGTGTACCGGCAATCGAAGATCTCGGGTGACTTTGACGAATACCGGAGGCTAGCCAGGAGAGTGAAGTCCAGCATAAGGGCGGCTAAGCGGTCTGAGGAACTCCGAGTGGCGAGACTCTGTAAAGAGAATCCCAAGGAGTTTTTTGGATATGTGAACAGCCGTAAACCAATCCGTCGAACGATTGGCCCTTTGAGGAATGAGGAGGGGACATTAAAGGATTCAGATGCAGAAAATGCTAACCTCCTCAACGACTACTTCTCTTCAGTGTTTACTGAAGAGTGTGGTCCCATTCCCCAGCCGACGGATTCCTACTCGGGGGAAAAGCTGGAGGCAATGGACTTCACCGAAGGAGAAATAAAGAAAAAGATCGCTGACCTAAAGACGAATAAGTCCCCTGGACCGGACGGGTTTCTACCTAAAGTGTTGAAGGAAGTGTGCGATGAAGTATCACGACATCTGCGCGCTATCTTTAACATGTCAATCCGGACCGGATGCGTTCCTAGAGACTGGCGTGAGGCGGAGGTGACTCCTATCTTCAAGAAAGGAGACCGTAACCAACCGTCGAACTACCGACCTATCAGTCTCACTTCGATAGTCGGTAAACTCATGGAAAGCATCATGGTGGACAAAGTGACGTCGTATTTAGAGTCAAACCTGCTACTGAGGAGTTCCCAGCACGGCTTCCGAAGGCAACGGTCATGCCTGACGAACCTTGTGGAATTCTTCCACTTCGTTTTCAGTGAGCACGATCGGGACAAGGCGGTGGATGTGGTTTACTTAGACTTTCAGAAAGCCTTTGATAAGGTACCACACCGCCGCCTTCTCCGGAAAGTGCGAGCGCTTGGCATAGACGGAAAGGTAGCCGGCTGGATCGAGAACTGGCTAAGTGGCAGACGGCAACGGGTGGTGGTAAATGGACAGTCTTCTGAGTGGGTGCCCGTTACTAGCGGGGTGCCTCAAGGTTCTGTCCTGGGACCACTACTATTCATCATCTACGTCAACGACATGGACGGTGACATGGTTGCGAAGATTTCCAATTTTTCCGACGATACCAAGCTTGGTATGAACGTTGCAAAGGATGGAAATACTGCCCGCCTGCAGGAAGATCTTGGGAAGATTGGGGAGTGGTCGGACACGTGGCAAATGCCTTTTAACGTGGGCAAATGCAAAGTGATGCATATCGGCCACAGAAACCCCCAATCTCAGTATATCCTCAAGGGCACTGCTATTGAATCCACCGACACTGAGAAGGACTTGGGTGTAACAATCACTAGTGACCTCAAGTTCTCGAAACAGTGCATTGAGGCGGAGAAAAAGGCCCAAAGGATGCTAGGCTATATTAAGCGCCAGTTTGGTTATCGGAACCAGGAGATTGTACTGTGCCTGTACAACTCACTTGTCCGACCGCACCTGGAGTATGCCGTACAATTTTGGAGTCCTTCATTGCGAAAGGACATCGCGAGATTGGAACGCGTACAAGCCAGGGCAACCAAGCTGATTCCCTCCATCCGACATAAAAGTTATGAGGATAGACTAAGGGAGTTAGATCTGTTCTCACTGGAAACCCGTAGACTGCGTGGTCAGCTCATCGAAGTCTTCAAAATACTTCGAGGGTTCGACAATGTTGACTACCGGGATATTTTCACACTGAGTGAGAACAGAACGCGCAATCACGGCTTCAAACTTGAACTGAAGCGTTACAACCGCAATCTGTGTGGAAACTTTTTCACCTACAGTATCTGCGGTAAGTGGAACGCACTTCCAGTGGAAGTTGTCAACAGTGAATCTGTTGACCAGTTCAAGTCAAGACTAGACAAAGTCTTGAAAAGTGGCCGTTTATGGACGCAAAACAATTGAGCAGGCATGTGCCCGCTCAATTGCTAGTCCCAAGGTACCCTCTTTGAATGGACCGTAAGGTCTCCTAGTGTACTTACTTTCCTTGTTACTCCTTGTTACTCCTTGTTACTCTCTCTCTCTCTCTCTCTCTCTCTCTCTCTCTCTCTCTCCAAAGAATGTAGAGGGAGAGGTGACGCCCCCTTGTCGCGGGAATAGAGCTTGTGTGTACCTTTGACTTTTCGAGCTATGTCGGCGGGGGTACCTCTTCTGGGTACCCCTGGTAGGGCTTCCCTTGTCGATTTGGTCGAAAACGAGATTCCAGACTAAGTGCGTCATTCCTTCCTTTTTTTTTACTCTATCCTTCTCTTTTTTTACTTTTATTCTATCTCTCCCACTTATACAAAAAGAAAAAAAACAAAAAAAAGCCTACTCCTATCATGTCCCTGTTTCTCTTTTCTTCCTCTATCTACATATAAGGACCTGGCAGCTACCTCATGCGTCAGAAGAGAGGCTTCGGAACCTCTATAAACAACGCCAATCGACGCTCACTGGTTGCGAGAGACTAGGACTAGAGGTGTCCTAGGCGTTGGGGCACGATGAATGGGATGAGGGTAGTGCCCCGTTAACCCCTTCCCTGGCGCGTAATTATTGACCGTTCCCAGTGCCCGTTGACGGGTGCCTCTAGTAGCATCGGTCCGAGGTGACGGCCCTTTGTTCCCAGGTTGGTTGCCAGGCCAATAAAAAGCCTTGGGTCGAGTCTCTTGGTGGGGCGGGATATCCATTGAACGCTGCTCCGAGATCCTGGCCGTTGTGAAGGGAACTAGTAGGAGTTTAGTAAGGGGCGTGCTTCGTTGTTGTTCACCTGGTGACAAATCGATGGCCCCTTCGGGGACCGTCTGTGCTGCTTGGTTGGGAGCCACGGCACGCCGAGGCTTGACGACTCGGTCGGACGAACAGCAGCACATGGAGCGTGCCTTCTGAAAGATCCGAAACGTCTCCGATCGATAGGCGGGAGCGACTCACGCGGGGAGAACTCACCAACCCCCTTTTTTCTATTGATTGGTCACAAAGTTTTGAAAGAGAGAAAGTGTTTAAAATGACAGGGAAAAAAGGTCCAGCTGCACTTAAATATACATGTGCGATATGCCAGAAGGATAAGTGGTGCGTGGACTTCCCGGAAGGATGTTTTTCGAAATGCCACCCGGGAAGTATATGCACCGATTGCATCCTTAAAGGAGAGATCCGAGAGGCAGTGGCATGCTGCAATGAACTCAAGGATCTCTTCACAGCCTCTGAAGAAAAATCTAGGTCGCTGGAAAATAAACTGCAGACCCTAGAAACGCAGCACGCGCTTCAGATTCGGCGTCTCGAGGAAAAGATCCTAGAGCTAGCCTCTAAACTAGAGGCCCAGTCGGCTCAAGCTCGAGACGAAAGTCCCACTGACTTGGGTGGTTCCGCCGATGTGACTCCAGCCCAAGGAGGTGAAACTGCATTGGCAGTCCCACTTCTGCCATGCGGAGCCAATGAGAAGAAGAAAAAGAAAAAGAAGAAAAAGGACCATAATGCAGCTCACCCCAGTGTAGAGGATTCGAGCGCTACTGGTGCGCATGGGAGAGTGGAAAGAGAAGAAGAGAAAAGAGAAACGGAAGAAGAGAAAACAAATGAAGAGAAGAAAAATAAGATGAGGAAGAAAAAAAAGAAAAATGCAGAGATACAAGAGGAAAGCGGCAAGTCGCTTCCGAGAGGAAAGAATAAGTCGCCTGCTGACAAATGTGCAAGAGTCACCCTTATTGGTGATTCTCAAGCACGGGGCTTGCAGTCCCTGCTAGCGGCCCGCCTTCGCACTAGTGTGAAGGTAAGCTGCCTGCCAGGATGTGGTAACCACCACATCAGAGTAGAGGCTGAGAAATCACAGATTTCTGAGAGCTCAGTCGTTGCTCTGATGGTCAGTGGAAACGACCTGTACCTGAGAGGAGGTAGGGTAGGCCCTACAGATAAAATCCTCCACACGGTCATGGGTGCCGTGGACGACTGTGGGCTGAAAACCCGCAAGCGTGTGGTAGTCGGGATGCTCCCGAGGAGAGGTCTAACACGGACCGCTCACTCGATGAATGTGTCTCTAAACCGGCGCCTGGCAGATTTGTGTACGGCAGAGGGGGTCTTTTTTGTGGACCCGTACCGCACCTTTTATGGTAGAAATGATCTCTACCAAAGGGATGGGGTACATCTTTCCTTTCAAGGAAAGGCCTTTCTGTCGAACATGATCCAGAATGTCGTAGAGAGGACCGAAAGGAGTATCCGGCCCAGAGTGAGGGCGGACGTACGCCAGTACGCCCGTGTCACTTCAGGAACGACCTTCTCAGAGGTCGCAAAAAGGGGTGCCTCGCCAACAAAGAAGCCGGGAAACGGAAGAGCATAGGGAGTCCTACAGTCGGGGACTCCCTGAAAGTTCTTCTGTTCAATGCGAGGTCAATCAGGAACAAGTTTCCTGAGCTCCGTGGCCTCGTAGCGACGGAAGAACCCGAAATGGTAGCCATAACAGAATCGTGGATAAAAACGTCAAACCGAGACTTTGAAGGCGAATTCACGGTTCCTGGCTACCAACTCTTCCACAAAGATAGGCCAGACAGAGAGGGTGGCGGTGTAATGTTGTATGTCAAGGATACAATCAAATCTACGAACTCCAACATTATATCCGATCACGAGCTCCTAGGCGTTGACCTAGAGATAGGTCCTGTCAGATACAGGACCCTGGTGCTTTACAGACCCCCTTCCCAACCCGTTGAGAAGGACAGGGAACTGTACCAGCTGCTGGGTGAGCTTGTTCAAGGCAGAGTGTGCATCGTTATGGGCGACTTCAATAGACAAGTTGACTGGGAAACCAGAGCAGCCTGTGGCGATAGCGCGCTACTCCTGGAGTTCGCCAACAACGAGTTCCTCACTCAATGGGTCAGAGAACCGACGAGAGGAGACAATATCCTCGACTTGGTCTTCACCTCTGAGGATGATATCGTTGAGGATGTCTCTGTAGGCGAAGAGCTCGGTGGCAGTGATCACCAGCTAGTTAGATTTACCGTCAAGATCCCGAAGGTAAGGTCTGTTGCCAGTCAATCAAGGAAACTTGACTTGAGAAGAGCAGACTTTGCACGCCTTCGTGCTGGGCTGACTGATGTAAGGCTAGCGGTATGCGAAGAGGTTGAGGATTCGTGGAACAATTTCAAAAATAAATTCATGAGTCTTCAATCAAGTTGCATCCCTCTAAAATGCCTCCGTCGGTCTTCTGTTCAACCAAAGTGGTTTAATCGAGAAATCGGCCAACTGCTTAGGGAGAAGAGAAATGCGTACCGGCGATCGAAGATCTCGGGTGCCTTTGACGAGTACCGGAGGCTAGCCAGGAGAGTGAAGTCCAGCATAAGGGCGGCTAAGCGGTCTGAGGAACTCCGAGTGGCGAGACTCTGTAAAGAGAATCCCAAGGAGTTTTTTGGATATGTGAACAGCCGTAAACCAATCCGTCGAACGATTGGCCCTTTGAGGAACGAGGAGGGGACATTAAAGCATTCAGATGCAGAAAATGCCAACCTCCTCAACGACTACTTCTCTTCAGTGTTTACTGAAGAGTGTGGTCCCATTCCCCAGCCGAAGGATTCCTACTCGGGGGAAAAGCTGGAGGCAATGGACTTCACCGAAGGAGAAATAAAGAAAAAGATCGCTGACCTAAAGACGAATAAGTCCCCTGGACCGGACGGGTTTCTACCTAAAGTGTTGAAGGAAGTGTGCGATGAAGTATCACGACATCTGTGCGCTATCTTTAACATGTCAATCCGGACCGCATGCGTTCCTAGAGACTGGCGTGAGGCGGAGGTGACTCCTATCTTCAAGAAAGGAGACCGTGACCAACCGTCGAACTACCGACCTATCAGTCTGACTTCGATAGTCGGTAAACTCATGGAAAGCATCATGGTGGACAAAGTGACGTCGTATTTAGAGTCAAACCTGCTACTAAGGAGTTCCCAGCACGGCTTCCGAAGGCAACGGTCATGCCTGACGAACCTTGTAGAATTCTTCCACTTCGTTTTCAGTGAGCACGATCGGGACAAGGCGGTGGATGTGGTCTACCTAGACTTTCAGAAAGCCTTTGATAAGGTACCACACCGCCGCCTTCTCCGGAAAGTGCGAGCGCTTGGCATAGACGGAAAGGTAGCCGGCTGGATCGAGAACTGGCTAAGTGGCAGACGGCAACGGGTGGTGGTAAATGGACAGTCTTCTGAGTGGGTGCCCGTTACTAGCGGGGTGCCTCAAGGTTCTGTCCTGGGACCACTACTATTCATCATCTACGTCAACGACATGGACGGTGACATGGTTGCGAAGATTTCCAATTTTTCCGACGATACCAAGCTTGGTATGAACGTTGCAAAGGATGGAAATACTGCCCGCCTGCAGGAAGATCTTGGGAAGATTGGGGAGTGGTCGGACACGTGGCAAATGCCTTTTAACGTGGGCAAATGCAAAGTGATGCATATCGGCCACAGAAACCCCCAATCTCAGTATATCCTTAAGGGCACTGCTCTTGAATCGAGTGACACTGAGAAGGACTTGGGTGTAACAATCACTAGTGACCTCAAGTTCTCGAAACAGTGCATTGAGGCGGAGAAAAAGGCCCAAAGGATGCTAGGCTATATTAAGCGCCAGTTTGGTGATCGGAACCAGGAGATTGTACTGTGCCTGTACAACTCACTTGTCCGACCGCACCTGGAGTATGCCGTACAATTTTGGAGTCCTTCATTGCGAAAGGACATAGCGAGATTGGAACGCGTACAAGCCAGGGCAACCAAGCTGATTCCCTCTATCCGACATAAAAGTTATGAGGATAGACTAAGGGAATTAGATCTGTTCTCGCTGGAAACCCGTAGACAGCGTGGTCAGCTCATCGAAGTTTTCAAAATACTTCGAGGGTTCGACAATGTTGACTACCGGGATATTTTCACACTGAGTGAGAACAGAACGCGCAATCACGGCTTCAAACTTGAACTGAAGCGTTACAACCGCAATCTGTGTGGAAATTTTTTCACTGACAGTATCTGCGGTATGTGGAACGCACTTCCAGTGGAAGTTGTCAACAGTGAATCTGTTGACCAGTTCAAGTCAAGACTAGACAAAGTCTTGAAAAGTGGCCGTTTAGGGACGCAAAACAATTGAGCAGCCATGTGCCCGCTCGATTGCTAGCCTAAAGGTACCCTCTTTGAATGGACCGTAAGGTCTCCTAGGGTACTTACTTTCCTTGTTACTCCTTGTTACTCTCTCTCTCTCTCTCTCTCTCTCTCTCTCTCTCTCTCTTTCTCTCTCTCACCTTCAAAAGAAATCAGTACAATCAAAATAATAACTTTTAATGCACGTAGCCTTAGAAAACATATTACAGAACTTAAATGTCTAATAGCAACGGAAGAGGTTGATATCATAGCCTTAACTGAGACCCATCTACAAATTGGCATAAAAGACTTATTATGTGAATACATGCTAGAAGGCTATAGATTATTTTACAAAAACAGGGCCAATGGAAGGCTTGGAGGAGGAGTGGGACTATATATAAGATCAGAATTAAAAGTAACGGAGGTAGAACTTACAAATAATGAAGTGGAGCTGATCTGTGTTAAACTACATTTACGAGATTTTAAAATAAACATAAGCACTGTTTACCTTCGCCCAAATACTACCGTTAATGAGGACCTGGAAATATATAGAATCTTGCAAGAAACATTACAGGAGGAACAAACGCTATTACTGGGAGATTTTAATTTACCTAATATCTGCTGGGACTTGAATATAGGGACTAGCCAACAAGAAAAATTAATGACAAATTTTATCGATACTAATTATTTACACCAATGCGTTAGGGAGCCAACCAGAGGAAATAATATACTAGACCTAGTTATTGCATCCCAGGAAAATTTAATATCAACTCTGGCCGTAGCGGAACATATAGGTACATGTGACCATAAACTAATCCGCTTTGATCTAAATGCCAGGTATTCAACTACCAATAACTATTCAAAAGTACCAGACTACAGTAAAGCTAACTTAGAGGGCCTCAGAGAAGCCCTGGGAAATATTCACGAGCAGCTGATAGAAATAGAAGATGTAAATCAACTTTGGAATAAATTTAAAGAACTATTTTTTATAGCCCAAGAAAACCATGTTCCTCTTAAGACAAGGAATAGTAACGCGAATAGAGGCAATCCGCCGTGGTTTAATAATGACATCAAACGAGCAATTAGAGATAGGAACCGTCTCCACACATTATTAAAACACAATAGAAGCTATCAAGTTAACCAACAATATAACACTAGCAGAAGAAAGGTTAAAACACTCATAAGATCAAAGAAACGTCAATACGAAATCGAGATAGCAAAAGCAAGCACCACTAATCCCAAACACTTCTATACTTATATCAATAGAAATAGGCAAATGAGAAGCGGGATTGGCCCCTTGAAAAACCAGTTGGGTGAAATTATTTCAGATGATATGGGTATGGCTAATATCTTAAACGAGTTTTTTAGTTCAGTCTTCACCTTAGGATATACTAATAACGATAACAACGAGTCTATACAGGTCAGACACCCATCACTAAGGAGCCTGGAAGTAAATCCGCAACTAGTAATTGATAAATTAAAGAAAATGAACTCGTACAAGACTCCTGGTCCTGATAAATTTTACCCTAGAATCTTAAAACATGTCCATAATGAGTTAGCAGAGTCACTTGCTCTCATTTTTAACAAATCTCTCGAGCATGGGGTCGTCCCTGATGATTGGAGGAAAGCTAACGTCACACCTATCTTTAAGAAGGGATGTAAAAACCAGGCCAGTAATTACAGACCCATTAGCTTAACCTCAATAGTTGGAAAGTTGCTCGAAACGATCATTAGAGACAAGCTAGTAGAGTTCCTCGAAAACAATAACCTTATACGTGATAGCCAGCATGGTTTTAGGTCTAAGAGATCGTGCTTAACAAACCTAATTGACTTTTACCATAACCTTTTCAACCTATATAACGATACTAAATCATTAGATATAATTTACCTAGATTTCAAAAAGGCATTTGACAAAATTCCACATCAGAAACTCATGAACAAAGTGCGTACGCTAGGAATTAACGGTAATATATACGGATGGATTAGTAGCTGGTTAAAAAACAGGAAGCAGAGAGTGATAATAAATGGCGTGGAATCGGACTGGGTATCTGTTACCAGCGGTGTTCCCCAGGGATCAGTCCTGGGGCCTATTTTATTTACTATATACATCAATGACATAGACGTTGGAATAAATAATATCATATCTAAATTTGCAGATGACACGAAAATAGGTAACTCAGTACTATGCGAAGATGACAGGGCTAGCCTGCAGGCTGATATAAATAAAATTACCGAATGGTCTGAGAAATGGCAAATGCCATTTAATATCGACAAATGCCAAATCCTTCAGTGCGGAACAAAAAACAAAAAATACACCTATACAATGCAAGGCGGCTTAATAAACACAACCCCGCAGGTTAAAGATTTAGGAGTAATAATTACAGAAAACTTAAAAACATCAAACCAATGCGCAGCTGCTGCAAACAAAGCTAACACAGCACTAGGATTTATAAAAAGAAACTTTACTTATAAAAGCGAGGAGATAATTATGCCACTATATAAAAGTATTGTCAGGCCCCATCTCGAATACGCTGTACAGTTCTGGGCCCCTTACTTAATAAAAGACATAGATAAATTAGAAGCTGTACAACACAGAGCGACAAAACTTATCCCGTCAGTACGTAACAAACCTTACCACGAGAGGCTAAAAAAACTCAATCTATTTTCCGTCAGAAAACGAAGACTAAGGGGGCAGCTTATAGAGTGCTTCAAAATACTTAAACGATTTAACAACGTTAATGCCAATAACTTGTTCACACTGACAGGGGAGTGTCCCACCCGTGGACATGATTCAAAACTTCAGGGTAAAAGAGCCACTATGGATGTAATAAAAAACTTCTTCACTTACTCGATTATTAATGATTGGAATAATTTGCCAAACGCAGTAGTGGACAGCAGAACTATAGATTCATTTAAAATGAGATTAGACAAACACTTAACAAATATTGGAATTGTTTAGCATAAGCTACAAAATAAAATAATATTACAAAAATATAACTCTTTCAGGTTTATGTAAGTGGTTTTCATATTCATTTCATTTAATTACTATTCAATGCAAATTTCCTTCAGGTACTGTCTTCTTACACCTGCAAGGTACTTTTCCCAAATTATTTCATGTACGGCTTTTGCCGGAGGGAGTGGAGGGTGGGGAGAGCCTAAAACTTTTCTATCCTTTACTTCTACTATTCTATGTGTAAGTGGCAGTAGATTTAAGGCCAGATCACCTTAGTCTGGGCCGTAAGGCCCGTGTGATCTGTGTATCTATGTAACTCTATGTAACTCTCTCTCTCTCTCTCTCTCTCTCTCTCTCTCTCTCTCTCTCTCTCTCTCTCTCTCTCTCTCTCTCTCTCTCTCTCTCTCTCTCTCTCTCTCTCTCTCTCTCTCTCTCTCTCTCTCTCTCTCTCTCTCTCTCTCTCTCTCTCTCTCTCTCTCTCTCTCTCCCGAAGGCAACGGTCATGCCTGACGAACCTTGTAGAATTCTTCCACTTCGTTTTCAGTGAGCACGATCGGGACAAGGCGGTGGATGTGGTCTACCTAGACTTTCAGAAAGCCTTTGATAAGGTACCACACCGCCGCCTTCTCCGGAAAGTGCGAGCGCTTGGCATAGACGGAAAGGTAGCCGGCTGGATCGAGAACTGGCTAAGTGGCAGACGGCAACGGGTGGTGGTAAATGGACAGTCTTCTGAGTGGGTGCCCGTTACTAGCGGGGTGCCTCAAGGTTCTGTCCTGGGACCACTACTATTCATCATCTACGTCAACGACATGGACGGTGACATGGTTGCGAAGATTTCCAATTTTTCCGACGATACCAAGCTTGGTATGAACGTTGCAAAGGATGGAAATACTGCCCGCCTGCAGGAAGATCTTGGGAAGATTGGGGAGTGGTCGGACACGTGGCAAATGCCTTTTAACGTGGGCAAATGCAAAGTGATGCATATCGGCCACAGAAACCCCCAATCTCAGTATACCCTTAAGGGCACTGCTATGGAATCCACCGACACTGAGAAGGACTTGGGTGTAACAATCACTAGTGACCTCAAGTTCTCGAAACAGTGCATTGAGGCGGAGAAAAAGGCCCAAAGGATGCTAGGCTATATTAAGCGCCAGTTTGGTTATCGGAACCAGGAGATTGTACTGTGCCTGTACAACTCACTTGTCCGACCGCACCTGGAGTATGCCGTACAATTTTGGAGTCCTTCATTGCGAAAGGACATCGCGAGATTGGAACGCGTACAAGCCAGGGCAACCAAGCTGATTCCCTCTATCCGACATAAAAGTTATGAGGATAGACTAAGGGAATTAGATCTGTTCTCGCTGGAAACCCGTAGACAGCGTGGTCAGCTCATCGAAGTTTTCAAAATACTTCGAGGGTTCGACAATGTTGACTACCGGGATATTTTCACACTGAGTGAGAACAGAACGCGCAATCACGGCTTCAAACTTGAACTGAAGCGTTACAACCGCAATCTGTGTGGAAATTTTTTCACTTACAGTATCTGCGGTATGTGGAACACACTTCCAGTGGAAGTTTTCAACAGTGAATCTGTTGACCAGTTCAAGTCAGGACTAGACAAAGTCTTGAAAAGTGGCCGTTTAAGGACGCAAAACAATTGAGCAGCCATGTGCCCGCTCGATTGCTAGCCTAAAGGTACCCTCTTTGAATGGATCGTAAGGTCTCCTAGGGTACTTACTTTCCTTGTTACTCCTTGTTACTCCTTGTTACTCTCTCTCTCTCTCTCTCTCTCTCTCTCTCTCTCTCTCTCTCTCTCTCTCTCTCTCTCTCTCTCTCTCTCTCTCTCTCTCTCTCTCTCTCTCTCTCTCTCTCTCACCTCCTTGTCGTCGGTGAGAGAGCTTGCGTGATCTGCCTGAGTTAAGCTAGCTAAGCTGGGGGACTTTTAGTCCGGTAGGGTCACCCATGCCAGTAAGGTAGCTATAGTAGGATCCAGACTAAGGGTTGTCAAACTTCTCTACCACTTCTTTGATGCGTCTCCTTGCATCCCCCTACCAACCCATTCGATTCTGTTAGTACTAAGTTTCACCAACTCTCTTCAACTGTCAAAAAATCAAAACAAAAACCCAATAACAAAAAAAAAAACCTTCATCTCTATTACACATAAGTTGTTTATTAATAAGGGCCTCACCAGCTCCCTTATGCCGCGTGAGAAGAGAGGCTTTGGAACCTCTTTAAATAACGCCTTGGAGCACTCATAGGTTACAAGAGACTGAGATTGAAGGGATCTTAGGCGTTTGGGGTACGATTAATGGAGAAATGCTAGGTACCCCTTAAAAGCTTTCTCCTAACGTGTAATTGCCTGACCAGCTCCCTGTGACCGCTACTTGGTGAATAAAGGCTCAACTGATCTTTGGAGAGAGAGCTTTTGTGCCTTGCTGGTTGCCAGATCAGCTAAAGATCTCGGATGAAGTCGTGGGCACTTAGCTTTACTATTTGCCTCAAGTCTGGCCGTTTTTAGTTGATTAGTAGGGCTTAGTAGGAAGACAGTTACACCTCAAGCACCCCTGTCGAAAAATCAGAGAACCAGTTCACTGGGGCTCTCGTGCTGCTCAGTTGGGAGCTGCGGCACGATTGGGGACGTCCGGCCCAGGGGAGACCTTAGGGTTGGTGTGCTTGATCAAAGGGTTTCTGTTCGCCGAACGACCGAAAACCTCCTGGAAATAGGCGGATGAGATTAGTGCGAGAGAAAATCACAACCAAAAACCCCTTTTTTAATGCGTATGGTCCGAGATTTTTGTAAGATGGCGAAGAAGAATGGTCCTCCGTTTCGAAAGCTAACCTGCAAAATATGCAAAGTCTATAGATGGAGTGAAGACTTCGGGGGAAGGAGTTGCAAGGAACTCACAGATGGCGTCAGTGTCTGTGACTTCTGCGAACTCGAGAAGCGCCTGGGCGAGAGCATCGCTCAACTGAGAGAGGAGAACTCCCTCCTTAAAAGGGAAGTTCAACTCTTAAAAACAGAGAGATGCAGATGCTCAGGCGAGAAGGCTCCGGACGTCCAACAGCCGATTTCTTCTGCTGAAGGGCTTCCTCAACGAGCCAAAAAGAAGAAAAGAAAGAAGAAAGAAGAGAAAGTAGAAATAGAAGAAGAGAAAGTAGAAATAGAAGAAGAGAAAGTAGAAAGAGAAGAAGAGAAAGTAAAAGGAGAAGAAGAGAAAGTAGAAAGAGAAGAAAAGAAACTGGAAACAGAAGAAGAGAAAGTAGAAGCAGAAGAAGAGAAACGGGAAACAAACGAAGAGATAGCAAAGGAAGTCAAGAAGAAGAATAAGAGGAAGAATAAGAAGAAGAAGAAAAAAAAATTAGAGATACCAGAGGAAAGCGGCAAGTCGCCTCCGAAAGGAAAGACTAAGTCGTCCGCAGTCAAATGTGCAAGAGTCACCCTTATTGGTGATTCTCAAGCACGGGGTCTGAAGCCCCTGCTAGCGGCCCGCCTTCGCACAAGCGTTAAGGTGAGCTGCATCCCAGGTTGTGGGAATATGCAGGTAAGAGCTGAGGCCGAGAAGTCTCAGATTTCAGAGACTTCAGTCGTTGCCCTTATGGTAAGTGGCAACGACCTCTACCTCAGAGGAGGTAGGGTAGGCCCTACAGGTGAAATTATGAGGACAGTTATGGGCGCTGTCGACGACTGTGGACTGAAAACCCGCAGACGTGTCGTGGTGGGGATGCTCCCGAGGTGGGGTCCAAGCCGGACTGCCCACTTGAGGAACATGTCGCTAAACAGGCGCCTTGCAGACCTCTGTACGGCTGAGGGTGTCTTTTTTGTGGACCCGTACGCCGTGTTCTATGGTAGAAAAGACCTCTACCAAAGGGACGGGGTGCACCTCTCCTTTAAGGGCAAGGCGTTCCTAGCCAACCTCATCCAGGATGTCGTGGAGCGCACCCAAAGGAGTGTCCGGCCCATTGGGAAGGCGGACGTACGCCAGTACGCCCGAGTCACTCCCCAAACAACCTTCTCGGAGGTTGTTAAAAATGGTGCCACCAAGACAAACAAGAAGCCGGGAAACGGAAGAGTATAGGGGGTCCTACATTTGGGGACTCCCTGAAGGTTCTTCTGTTCAATGCGAGGTCAATCAGGAACAAGTTTCCTGAGCTCCGTGGCCTCGTAGCGACGGAAGAACCCGAAATGGTAGCCATAACAGAATCGTGGATAAAAACCTCAAACCGAGACTTTGAAGGCGAATTCACGGTTCCTGGCTACCAACTCTTCCACAAAGATAGGCCAGACAGAGAGGGTGGCGGTGTAATGTTGTATGTCAAGGATACAATCAAATCTACGAACTCCAACGTTATATCCGACCACGAGCTCCTAGGCGTTGACCTAGAGATCGGTCCTGCCAAATACAGGACCCTGCTGCTTTACAGACCCCCTTCCCAACCTGTTGAGAAGGACAGGGAACTGTACCAGCTGCTGGGTGAGCTGGTTCAAGGCAGAGTGTGCATCGTTATGGGCGATTTCAACAGCCAAGTTGACTGGGAAACCAGAGCAGCCTGTGGCGAGAGCGCGCTACTCCTGGAGTTCGCCAACAACGAGTTCCTCACTCAATGGGTCAGAGAACCGACGAGAGGAGACAATATCCTCGACTTGGTCTTCACCTCTGAGGATGATATCGTTGAGGATATCTCTGTAGGCGAAGAGCTCGGTGGCAGTGATCACCAGCTAGTTAGATTTAGCGTCAAGATCCCGAAGGTAAGGTCTGTTGCCAGTCAATTAAAGAAACTTGACTTGAGAAGAGCAGACTTTGCAAGCCTTCGAGCTGGACTGACTGACGTGAGGCTAGAAGTGTGCGATGCCGTTGAAGACTCGTGGAATAGTTTCAAAACCACATTCATGAGTCTTCAATCGCGTTTCATCCCTCTGAAATGCCCCCGTCTGTCTTCTGTTCAACCTAAGTGGTTTAATCGAGAAATCGGCCAACTGCTTAGGGAGAAGAGAAATGTGTACCGGCAATCGAAGATCTCGGGTGACTTTGACGAATACCGGAGGCTAGCCAGGAGAGTGAAGTCCAGCATAAGGGCGGCTAAGCGGTCTGAGGAACTCCGAGTGGCGAGACTCTGTAAAGAGAATCCCAAGGAGTTTTTTGGATATGTGAACAGCCGTAAACCAATCCGTCGAACGATTGGCCCTTTGAGGAACGAGGAGGGGACATTAAAGCATTCAGATGCAGAAAATGCCAACCTCCTCAACGACTACTTCTCTTCAGTGTTTACTGAAGAGTGTGGTCCCATTCCCCAGCCGACGGATTCCTACTCGGGGGAAAAGCTGGAGGCAATGGACTTCACCGAAGGAGAAATAAAGAAAAAGATCGCTGACCTAAAGACGAATAAGTCCCCTGGACCGGACGGGTTTCTACCTAAAGTGTTGAAGGAAGTGTGCGATGAAGTATCACGACATCTGTGCGCTATCTTTAACATGTCAATCCGGACCGCATGCGTTCCTAGAGACTGGCGTGAGGCGGAGGTGACTCCTATCTTCAAGAAAGGAGACCGTAACCAACCGTCGAACTACCGACCTATCAGTCTGACTTCGATAGTCGGTAAACTCATGGAAAGCATCATGGTGGACAAAGTGACGTCGTATTTAGAGTCAAACCTGCTACTGAGGAGTTCCCAGCACGGCTTCCGAAGGCAACGGTCATGCCTGACGAACCTTGTAGAATTCTTCCACTTCGTTTTCAGCGAGCACGATCGGGACAAGGCGGTGGATGTGGTCTACCTAGACTTTCAGAAAGCCTTTGATAAGGTACCACACCGCCGCCTTCTCCGGAAAGTGCGAGCGCTTGGCATAGACGGAAAGGTAGCCGGCTGGATCGAGAACTGGCTAAGTGGCAGACGGCAACGGGTGGTGGTGAATGGACAGTCTTCTGAGTGGGTGCCCGTTACTAGCGGGGTGCCTCAAGGTTTTGTCCTAGGACCACTACTATTCATCATCTACGTCAACGACATGGACGGTGGCATGGTTGCCAAGATTTCCAAATTTGCCGACGATACCAAGCTTGGTATGAACGTTGCAAAGGATGGAAATACTGCCCGCCTGCAGGAAGATCTTGGGAAGATTGGGGAGTGGTCGGACACGTGGCAAATGCCTTTTAACGTGGGCAAATGCAAAGTGATGCATATCGGCCACAGAAACCCCCAATCCCAGTATATCCTTAAGGGCACTGCTATTGAATCCACCGACACTGAGAAGGACTTGGGTGTAACAATCACTAGTGACCTCAAGTTCTCGAAACAGTGCATTGAGGCGGAGAAAAAGGCCCAAAGGATGCTAGGCTATATTAAGCGCCAGTTTGGTTATCGGAACCAGGAGATTGTACTGTGCCTGTACAACTCACTTGTCCGACCGCACCTGGAGTATGCCGTACAATTTTGGAGTCCTTCATTGCGAAAGGACATCGCGAGATTGGAACGCGTACAAGCCAGGGCAACCAAGCTGATTCCCTCTATCCGACATAAAAGTTATGAGGATAGACTAAGGGAGTTAGATATGTTCTCGCTGGAAACCCGTAGACTGCGTGGTCAGCTCATCGAAGTCTTCAAAATACTTCGAGGGTTCGACAATGTTGACTACCGGGATATTTTCACACTGAGTGAGAACAGAACGCGCAATCACGGCTTCAAACTTGAACTGAAGCGTTACAACCGCAATCTGTGTGGAAACTTTTTCACCTACAGTATCTGCGGTAAGTGGAACGCACTTCCAGTGGAAGTTGTCAACAGTGAATCTGTTGACCAGTTCAAGTCAAGACTAGACAAAGTCTTGAAAAGTGGCCGTTTAGGGACGCAAAACAATTGAGCAGCCATGTGCCCGCTCAATTGCTAGTCCAAAGGTACCCTCTTTGAATGGACCGTAAGGTCTCCTAGGGTACTTACTTTCCTTGTTACTCCTTGTTACTCCTTGTTACTCTCTCTCTCTCTCTCTCTCTCTCTCTCTCTCTCTCTCTCTCTCTCTCTCTCTCTCTCTCTCTCTCTCTCTCTCCCCAAGGCTCCGTGCTGGGCCCCCTACTCTTCATCATCTATGTAAACGACATAGATGATGGCATAACTGCGAGGATTTCCAAATTTGCCGACGATACCAAACTAGGTATGAACGTGGCAGACGCGGAAAACGTCGAGAGACTCCAAGCCGACTTGAGGAAACTCGGGGAGTGGTCAGACAAATGGCAAATGCCGTTCAATGTCGAAAAGTGCAAGGTGATGCACATCAGCCACAGAAATTCCCAAGCCGTCTACAGCCTCAAAAACTCGGCGCTCGAGAGCACAGACATGGAAAAAGACTTGGGAGTCGTGATCACCAGCGACCTCAAGTTTTCCAAGCAGTGCATCGAGGCGGAGAAGAAAGCCCAGAGAATCTTGGGGTATATCAAGCGACAGTTTGGGTATCGGAACAGGGAAATCGTTCTCACTCTCTTTAATTCCCTGGTCCGACCTCACCTGGAGTACGCAGTCCAGTTTTGGAGTCCATCCCTTCGGAAGGACATCGCCCGACTGGAGCGAGTACAAGCCAGGGCGACCAAACTGATCCCCTCGATCAGGCACAAAAGTTACGAAGCCCGCCTAGAAGAACTAAACCTCTTCTCACTGGAAACCCGAAGACGGCGCGTTCAATTAATCGAGGTCTTCAAAATCCTCCGAGGTATTGACCACGTAGGCAACGGGGACATGTTCCAACTAAGCGAGGGCGTAACGAGAAACCACGGCTACAAAATTGAGCTGCCGCGTTATCACCGGGACAGATGCGGGAACTTCTTCAGTTACAGTATCTGCAACGAGTGGAACGCGCTTCCGCCAGAAGTCGTGAACAGCGACTCTGTGGAGCAGTTCAAAAGGCGCCTGGATAAAGTCCTGGTTCGCTGACAGGCTCACGAGTCCCTGACTCGTAACAAGTAACCTCTCGTATGGACCGTAAGGTCTTCTAGGGTACTTCTTTTCCTTGTGACTCCTTGTGACTCTCTCTCTCTCTCTCTCTCTCTCTCTCTCTCTCTCTCTCTCTCTCTCTCTCTCTCTCCATCTGGGCGATCTCCTTCCTCCTCCTTTCGTAACAAGTACCCTCTCGTATGGACCGTAAGGTCTTCTAGGGTACTTCTTTTCCTTGTGACTCCTTGTGACTCTCTCTCTCTCTCTCTCTCTCTCATAAAGAAAGTAGAGGGAGAGGTGACGCCCCCTTGTCGCGGGAAGAGAGCTTGTGTGTACCTTTGACTTTTCGAGCTATGTCGGCGGGGGTACCTATTCTGGGTACCCCTGGTAGGGCTTCCCTTGTCGATTTGGTCGAAAACGAGATTCCAGACTAAGTGCGTCACTCCTTCCTTTTTCTACTCTATCATTTTTCCTTTTTACTTTTATCCTATCTCTCCCACTTATACAAAAAGAAAAAAAAACAAAAAAAAGCCCACTCCTATCATGTCACTCTTTCTCTTTTTTCCCTCTATCTATATATAAGGACCTGGCAGCTACCTCACGCGTCAGAAGAGAGGCTTTGGAACCTCTATAAACAACGCCAATCGACGCTCACTGGTTGCGAGAGACTAGGACTAGAGGTGTCCTAGGCGTTGGGGCACGATGAATGGGATGAGGGTAGTGCCCCGTTAACCCCTTCCCTGGCGCGTAATTATTGACCGTTCCCAGTGCCCGTTGACGGGTGCCTCTGGTAGCATCGGTCCGAGGTGACGGCCCTTTGTTCCCAGGTTGGTTGCCAGGCCAATAAAAAGCCTTGGGTCGAGTCTCTTGGTGGGGCGGGATATCCATTGAACGCTGCTCCGAGATCCTGGCCGTTGTGAAGGGAACTAGTAGGAGTTTAGTAAGGGGCGTGCTTCGTTGTTGTTCACCTGGTGACAAATCGATGGCCCCTTCGGGGACCGTCTGTGCTGCTTGGTTGGGAGCCACGGCACGCCGAGGCTTGACGACTCGGTCGGACGAACAGCAGCACATGGAGCGTGCCTTCTGGAAGACTCCGAAACGACTCCGATCAATAGGCGGGAGCGACTCACGCGGGGAGAACTCACCAACCCCCCTTTTTATCATTGATTGGTCGCAAAGTATTTAAAGAGAGAAAGTGTTCAGAATGACCGGCAAGAAAGGACCAGGAGCTCTAAAATACACGTGCGCAATATGCCACATAGATAAGTGGTGCGTGGACTTTCCGGAGGGGTGTTTTTCGAAATGCCACCCGGCCAGTTCCTGCACCGACTGTATTTTAAACGGCCAAATCAAGGAGCTAAAGGAAACGTGCAGGGTTTCCGAGGAAAGATCCAGGAAGTTGGAGGAGAAAATAAGCAGACTCGAATTAGAACACGCCGGACTGATTCGCAGGCTAGAGGTGAGAATAGCAGAGCTAACGCCAAGCCCTGTACCAAACACTGCTTCTGCAGTACTACCCCCAGAGCTAGGTCCGCATGCTACGGATAAACCCCCAAAGAAAAAGAAAAGGAAGCGAAAGAAACAGGAAGAAGAGAAAGTTGAAACAGAAGATAAAGTAGAAGCTGAAAAAGAGAAAGTTGAAGCAGAAGAAGAAAAGATAAAAACAAAGGAAGATAGCGCGGAAAAGATGAATAAGAAAAAGAAGAAGAAAAATAAGATGGAGAAGAAAGCGGGAACCGAGAGTTCGCTTCCGCAAGGAAAGCATCAAACTTCTGCTGCACGGAAATGTCCGAGGGTTACCCTTGTGGGCGATTCCCAAGCACAAGGTTTGCGGCCCCTGCTAGCGGCCCGCCTTCGCACTAGTGTGGAGGTATGCTGCCAGCCAGGACGGGGAAACCACCACATCAGGGTAGAGGCTGAGAAATCTCAGATCTCCGAGAATTCAGTCGTTGCCCTGATGGTGAGTGGGAATGACCTCTACCTCCGAGGAGGCAAAGTAGGCCCCAGCGAGAAAATTCTCAACACGGTCATGGGAGCCGTGGACGACTGTGGATTGAGAACTCGCAAACGGGTCGTTGTAGGGATGCTCCCAAGAAGAGGTCCTAGCCGGACAGCTCACTCTAGGAACGTGACCCTGAACCAGCGCCTGTCCGACCTCTGTACGGCGGAAGGGGTCTTCTTTCTGGACCCTTACCGCACCTTTTACGGTCGAAACGACCTTTACCAAAGGGACGGAGTGCACCTTTCATTCAAGGGAAAGGCTGTACTCTGTAACCTAATCCAGGATGTCGTAGAGCGGACGCAGAGGAGCGTCCGACCCAGAGTGAAGGCGGACATAAGAGAGTATGCCCGTGTCACTCCTGGAACGACGTTCTTAGATGTGGCAAAGAGGGGTACTACCACACAAAAGAAGCCGGGAAACGGAAGAGCGTAGGGAGTCCTACACTGGGGGACTCCCTAAAAGTTCTTCTGTTCAACGCGAGGTCAATCAGGAATAAGTTTCTTGAGCTCCGTGGCCTCGTAGCAACAGAGGAACCTGAGATGGTGGCCATAACGGAGACGTGGATTAAAACCTCAAGCCGAGATTTTGAAGGCGAATTCACGATTCCCGGTTACCAGCTCTTCCAGAAAGATAGGCCAGACAGAGAGGGTGGCGGTGTGATGTTGTATGTCAAGGATACTCTCAACTCGACGGATTGCAACATCGTATCCGACCATGAACTACTAGGTGTTGACCTAGAGATAGGTGCTGCCAAATACAGGACCCTGGTGCTTTATAGACCTCCTGCCCAACTCGTTGAAAAGGACAGAGATCTGTACCAGCTACTAGGAGAACTTGTCGAAGACAGAGTGTGTATCGTCATGGGTGATTTCAACACACAAGTTGACTGGGAAACAAGAGAACCCTGTGGCAAGAACGCACCACTCCTGGAGTTCACGAACAACGAGTTCCTCACTCAATGGGTGAGAGAGCCAACGAGAGGAGACAATATCCTCGACTTGGTTTTCACCTCTGAGGATGACATCGTTGAGGACCTCTCTGTTGGCGAAGAGCTCGGTGGCAGTGACCACCGACTAATTAGATTCGTAGTCAAAGTCCCCAAGGCAGAGTCTGCAACTAGTAAATCAAGGAAACTGGATTTGAGAAAAGCAGACTTTGCAGGTCTACGCGCGGAACTGACTGACGCGAGGCTAGAAGAGTGCGAAGCTGTTGAAGACTCTTGGAATAGTTTCAAAACCACATTCATGAGTCTTCAATCGCGTTTCATCCCTCTGAAATGCCCCCGTCGGTCGTCTGTTCAACCAAAGTGGTTTAATCGAGAAATCGGCCAACTGCTTAGGGAGAAGAGAAATGTGTACCGGCAATCGAAGATCTCGGGTGACTTTGACGAATACCGGAGCTAGCCAGGAGAGTGAAGTCCAGCATAAGGGCGACTAAGCGGTCTGAGGAACTCCGAGTGGCGAGACTCTGTAAAGAGAATCCCAAGGAGTTTTTTGGATATGTGAACAGCCGTAAACCAATCCGTCGAACGATTGGCCCTTTGAGGAATGAGGAGGGGACATTAAAGCATTCAGATGCAGAAAATGCTAACCTCCTCAACGACTACTTCTCTTCGGTGTTTACTGAAGAGTGTGGTCCCATTCCCCAGCCGACGGATTCCTACTCGGGGGAAAAGCTGGAGGCAATGGACTTCACTGAAGGAGAAATAAAGAAAAAGATCGCTGACCTAAAGACGAATAAGTCCCCTGGACCGGACGGGTTTCTACCCAAGGTGTTGAAGCAAGTGTGCGATGAAGTATCACGACATCTGTGCGCTATCTTTAACATGTCAATCCGGACCGGATGCGTTCCTAGAGACTGGCGTGAGGCGGAGGTGACTCCGATCTTCAAGAAAGGAGACCGTAACCAACCGTCGAACTACCGACCTATCAGTCTGACTTCGATAGTCGGTAAACTCATGGAAAGCATCATGGTGGACAAAGTGACGTCGTATTTAGAGTCAAACCTGCTACTGAGAAGTTCCCAGCACGGCTTCTGAAGGCAACGGTCATGCCTGACGAACCTTGTAGAATTCTTCCACTTCGTTTTCAGCGAGCACGATCGGGACAAGGCGGTGGATGTGGTCTACCTAGACTTTCAGAAAGCCTTTGATAAGGTACCACACCGCCGCCTTCTCCGGAAAGTGCGAGCGCTTAGCATAGACGGAAAGGTAGCCGGCTGGATCGAGAACTGGCTAAGTGGCAGACGGCAACGGGTGGTGGTGAATGGACAGTCTTCTGAGTGGGTGCCCGTTACTAGCGGGGTGCCTCAAGGTTCTGTCCTGGGACCACTACTATTCATCATCTACGTCAACGACATGGACGGTGACATGGTTGCCAAGATTTCCAAATTTGCCGACGATACCAAGCTTGGTATGAACGTTTCAAAGGATGGAAATACTGCCCGCCTGCAGGAAGATCTTGGGAAGATTGGGGAGTGGTCGGACACGTGGCAAATGCCTTTTAACGTGGGCAAATGCAAAGTGATGCATATCGGCCACAGAAACCCCCAATCTCAGTATATCCTTAAGGGCACTGCTATTGAATCCACCGACACTGAGAAGGACTTGGGTGTAACAATCACTAGTGACCTCAAGTTCTCGAAACAGTGCATTGAGGCGGAGAAAAAGGCCCAAAGGATGCTAGGCTATATTAAGCGCCAGTTTGGTTATCGGAACCAGGAGATTGTACTGTGCCTGTACAACTCACTTGTCCGACCGCACCTGGAGTATGCCGTACAATTTTGGAGTCCTTCATTGCGAAAGGACATCGCGAGATTGGAACGCGTACAAGCCAGGGCAACCAAGCTGATTCCCTCTATCCGACATAAAGGTTATGAGGATAGACTAAGGGAGTTAGATATGTTCTCGCTGGAAACCCGTAGACTGCGTGGTCAGCTCATCGAAGTCTTCAAAATACTTCGAGGGTTCGACAATGTTGACTACCGGGATATTTTCACACTGAGTGAGAACAGAACGCGCAATCACGGCTTCAAACTTGAACTGAAGCGTTACAACCGCAATCTGTGTGGAAACTTTTTCACCTACAGTATCTGCGGTAAGTGGAACGCACTTCCAGTGGAAGTTGTCAACAGTGAATCTGTTGACCAGTTCAAGTCAAGACTAGACAAAGTCTTGAAAAGTGGCCGTTTATGGACGCAAAACAATTGAGCAGCCATGTGCCCGCTCAATTGCTAGTCCAAAGGTACCCTCTTTGAATGGACCGTAAGGTCTCCTAGGGTACCTTCTTTCCTTGTTACTCCTTGTTACTCCTTGTTACTCTCTCTCTCTCTCTCTCTCTCTCTCTCTCTCTCTCTCTCTCTCTCTCTCTCTCTCTCTCTCTCTCTCTATCTCTCTCTCTGATGCGTCTCCTTGCATCCTCCTAAATTTTTCAATGGCACTTTGCCGCTATGACTCCGTCCTTTTCTTACGCTATCCCCAACCTTGAAATAAAATTTAAAACAAAACAAAAAAAACAAAAAACTTCGATACTATTTGATAGTAAGGACCTCACCAGCTACCTTATGCCGTGTGGGAAGAGATGCTTTGGAACCTCTATAAATAACACTATCTAACGCTCACAGGTCGCGAGAGACTAGGACTGAAGGGATCCTAGGCGCCGGGGCGCGATTAATGGAGATGAGCTAAGTGCCCCGTTAAGCCTTCTCCTAACGTGCAATTGCCTGACCAGCTCCCTGTGACCGTTCCTTAGTGTCAGTGGTTGCACCGACCCGAGGTGACGGGTCCTTGTTACCAGGTTGGCTGCCAGGCCAACTAAAAGCCCCGGGTAGAGTCTCTCAAAGCGAGCACGATATCCCTTGACCGCTCGCCAGAGATCCTGGCCGCTCCGACTTCAGTCATTAAGAGTTAGTAAGGTGCATGAAACTGTTGTCTCCCTGTGCATTCGCCTGGTTGGGAGCCACGGTGCCCAGGGCTCGACAGTCTAGTCGCTACTAGCTGGACGGCAACGCCAAAGCGGATTGCACTCCAAAAGTCCCAAAGCTGAAGGAAGGGTAGGCGGGAGCGACTCGCGCGAGGATAAATCACCACCCCCCAAAATTTTTTCAACAAGTGGTCTACAAGTGATAACAATAATGCCTGGCGCTCAAACACTAAAAAGCGAATGCCCAAAATGCGAAAGCACACGCTGGTGTATCGACTTCCCGGAAGGCAACTTCAGGGAAATCGCTCCAACGAGCAGATGCCTCTTCTGCGTTCTGGAGGAGAAGCTCGAGCAGGCGGAGGAAAGGAGGAGGAAGGAGATCGCCCAGATGGAGGAAAGGTACAACGGGCAGATCGCCGACCTTAAGAGCCAAGTCGCCCTCCTAAAGAATGCACTCGACCTCAAGCACTCGAGTGACGACTCGAGCGCTACGGCTGAGGAGAAGACCGCTGAGGGTAGTGGAGGGGACAATGATGGCAGCTACGCAGCCGCCGTCAAGAAACCCCCCAAAACTCCCATCACAGAAGATGAGAAAAAGGAGAGAAAGCGAAAGAAGCAAGAAAGGAAGAAGAATAGAAGGAAGCAGAAAAGGGAAGAAGAGAAGATTGAAAAGAAGAAAAAAGAAGAGAGCGAAGCTTTAAACACGAAAGAGAAGGAAAAGAGCACGAAGGCAGATGGCTGGAAGAAGGTGGAGAGGAAGAAGGAGAAAGCGTCCAAGAAACCGGAGGTCACTGTCTATGGTGACTCTCAGGCTCGAGGACTAGAACCGTTCCTGCGAGCACGGCTCCAAAAGAAAGTGGAGGTCAAGTGCCTGCCCGGCAAGGGTAATAAGGCACTGAGAAAGGAGGTGGAGAAGAGTCCCACTCCTGACTCTTCAGTAGTTGCCATTCTGGCTAGTGGCAACGACCTCTACTTCCGCAACGGGGGAGCAGGGGTGACAGAACCAATACTCCAGAACGTCATGGGGGCAGTCGACGACTGCGGACTAAAGACGAGGAGGAGGGTCGTTGTCGGGATCCTTCCACGGAGGAGCCCTAACCCCATTACATACCGTCGCAATGAGCTGGTAAACCAGAGGTTGAGAGACCTCTGTACAGCTGAAGGGGTCTTCTTCGCGGACCCATTCCGGACGTTCTTTGGTAGGAACGACCTCTACCAAAGGGACGGAGCCCACCTGTCGATGAAGGGAAAAGCCATGCTGGCTAACCTCATCCAGGAGACGGTTAACCGCTGCGTCCGGTCTGTTCGGGAAAGGAGGACCGTTCCTGCCGCCAAGCCAAAGGCGGCGGGAAACGGTCGAACTTAGGGAGACCACCAGCCGGGAACTCCCTTAAGGTTCTTCTGTTCAACGCGAGGTCCATCCGGAACAAGTTTCTGGAATTAGTGGCCCTCGTAGCAACGGAAGAACCAGATCTGGTGGCCATCACGGAGTCGTGGATTCGAACCTCTGTTCGTGACTTTGAGGGCGAATTCGCAATCCCGGGCTACCAGATCTTCCACAAAGACCGGCTGGCGAAGGAGGGGGGCGGAGTAGTGGTGTACGTGAGAAGTGTATTCACGGCAACGAGCAGCACCACCACCGCCCACCAAGAAGTCCTATGCGTGGACTTGGAGCTGGGTACCACCAAGTACAGGACTGTTACAGTTTATAGACCCCCATCCTCGACGGAGGATCAAGACAGGGACCTCTATAATCAACTGAATCAGTTAACTGAAGGCAGGGTGAGTATCGTCATGGGGGACTTCAACACTCACGTTGACTGGGCAACCAGAGAAACCCACATCGACAACATACGGCTCCTTAACTTCGTAAATGAAGGATTCTTCACTCAATGGGTGAGAGAACCAACACGAGGTGCAAACATCCTCGACCTAGTTCTCACATCCGAGGATGACATCATTGAGGAAGTTAGTGTAGATGAGGAGCTAGGTGGCAGCGACCACCGCCTCATCAGGTTCTGCATTCGAGTCCCAGCTCGCGAAGCAGTAGCTCGTGCTGCAGCCAAGCTGAACTTCAGAAAGGCAAATTTCGCGGGACTTCGTGCTGGCGTGGCAGCGATAGAGGTGGAAGATAGTGACAACGTCGAGCAACCATGGAAGAATTTCAAAAACTCATTCATGGCCCTGCAGTCACGATTCATTCCATCAGAACGCGGCCGAGTCGGAGCTACTCAACCCAAGTGGTTCAGCCCCGAAATCGGGAGAACCCTACGGAAGAGAAAAACCGCCTATCGCCAAGCGAAGAACACTGGCGAATTCGAGCACTACAAAAGTCTATGCCGAAGTGTCAAGTCCATGATAAGGGTGGCGAAACGCGCCGAAGAAGTCCGTGTGGCGAGACTCTGCAAAGAGAGCCCCAAGGAATTCTTCGGATACGTAAACAGCCGTAAGCCGACACGTAGACGGATCGGTCCCTTGGTGAAAGAGGATGGTGAGCTAGAGCTCAGTGACGAAGCGAATGCGACCATCCTCAACAAGTACTTCTCGTCAGTTTTCACTGAGGAGAAGGACACCACCCCTGAGCCTCGTGACAAGTACGAAGGCTCAGAGCAATTGGAGAGATTTCACTTCGAAGAGACGACAGTGCGTTCAAAGATCGACGCTTTGAACCGCTACAAGTCGCCAGGGCCCGATGGCTTCTTACCACGGGTGCTGAAGGAAGTGCGAGATGAGGTCTCCCCACATCTCTGCTCGATCTTCAGGAAATCGCTCGAGACTGGATGCGTGCCAAAGGACTGGCGAGACGCGGAAGTCACCCCCATATTCAAAAAGGGTAACGCGAGCGAGCCATCTAACTACCGGCCGATCAGCCTGACGTCGGTAGTAGGAAAATTGATGGAAAGTATCCTGGTTGACGAAATAACGCAGCACGTCGAGTCCAACCACCTATTGAGGAATTCCCAACACGGGTTCCGGCGGCACAGGTCATGCCTAACGAACCTTTTGGAATTCTTCCACTTCGTGTTCAGCGAACACGACCGGGAGAAGGCGGTGGATGTCATCTACCTCGACTTGAAGAAGGCCTTCGACAAGGTGCCCCACCGCCGATTGCTGAAAAAGGTTCGAGCGCTAGGCATCGCCGGAGCTGTAGGTGACTGGATCGAAAACTGGCTGCATAGTCGAAGGCAGCGAGTAGTGGTGAACGGGCAAAAGTCCGGTTGGCTACCGGTAACAAGCGGCGTTCCCCAAGGCTCCGTGCTGGGCCCCCTACTCTTCATCATCTATGTAAACGACATAGATGATGGCATAACTGCGAGGATTTCCAAATTTGCCGACGATACCAAACTAGGTATGAACGTGGCAGACGCGGAAAACGTCGAGAGACTCCAAGCCGACTTGAGGAAACTCGGGGAGTGGTCAGACAAATGGCAAATGCCGTTCAATGTCGAAAAGTGCAAGGTGATGCACATCAGCCACAGAAATTCCCAAGCCGTCTACAGCCTCAAAAACTCGGCGCTCGAGAGCACAGACATGGAAAAAGACTTGGGAGTCGTGATCACCAGCGACCTCAAGTTTTCCAAGCAGTGCATCGAGGCGGAGAAGAAAGCCCAGAGAATCTTGGGGTATATCAAGCGACAGTTTGGGTATCGGAACAGGGAAATCGTTCTCACTCTCTTTAATTCCCTGGTCCGACCTCACCTGGAGTACGCAGTCCAGTTTTGGAGTCCATCCCTTCGGAAGGACATCGCCCGACTGGAGCGAGTACAAGCCAGGGCGACCAAACTGATCCCCTCGATCAGGCACAAAAGTTACGAAGCCCGCCTAGAAGAACTAAACCTCTTCTCACTGGAAACCCGAAGACGGCGCGTTCAATTAATCGAGGTCTTCAAAATCCTCCGAGGTATTGACCACGTAGGCAACGGGGACATGTTCCAACTAAGCGAGGGCGTAACGAGAAACCACGGCTACAAAATTGAGCTGCCGCGTTATCACCGGGACAGATGCGGGAACTTCTTCAGTTACAGTATCTGCAACGAGTGGAACGCGCTTCCGCCAGAAGTCGTGAACAGCGACTCTGTGGAGCAGTTCAAAAGGCGCCTGGATAAAGTCCTGGTTCGCTGACAGGCTCACGAGTCCCTGACTCGTAACAAGTACCCTCTCGTATGGACCGTAAGGTCTTCTAGGGTACTTCTTTTCCTTGTGACTCCTTGTGACTCTCTCTCTCTCTCTCTCTCTCTCTCTCTCTCTCTCTCTTCAAAGAATGTAGAGGGAGAGGTGACGCCCCCTTGTCGCGGGAAGAGAGCTTGTGTGTACCTTTGACTTTTCGAGCTATGTCGGCGGGGGTACCTCTTCTGGGTACCCCTGGTAGGGCTTCCCTTGTCGATTTGGTCGAAAACGAGATTCCAGACTAAGTGCGTCATTCCTTCCTTTTTTTTTACTCTATCCTTCTCTTTTTTTACTTTTATTCTATCTCTCCCACTTATACAAAAAGAAAAAAAACAAAAAAAAGCCTACTCCTATCATGTCCCTGTTTCTCTTTTCTTCCTCTATCTACATATAAGGACCTGGCAGCTACCTCATGCGTCAGAAGAGAGGCTTTGGAACCTCTATAAACAACGCCAATCGACGCTCACTGGTTGCGAGAGACTAGGACTAGAGGTGTCCTAGGCGTTGGGGCACGATGAATGGGATGAGGGTAGTGCCCCGTTAACCCCTTCCCTGGCGCGTAATTATTGACCGTTCCCAGTGCCCGTTGACGGGTGCCTCTGGTAGCATCGGTCCGAGGTGACGGCCCTTTGTTCCCAGGTTGGTTGCCAGGCCAATAAAAAGCCTTGGGTCGAGTCTCTTGGTGGGGCGGGATATCCATTGAACGCTGCTCCGAGATCCTGGCCGTTGTGAAGGGAACTAGTAGGAGTTTAGTAAGGGGCGTGCTTCGTTGTTGTTCACCTGGTGACAAATCGATGGCCCCTTCGGGGACCGTCTGTGCTGCTTGGTTGGGAGCCACGGCACGCCGAGGCTTGACGACTCGGTCGGACGAACAGCAGCACATGGAGCGTGCCTTCTGAAAGATCCGAAACGTCTCCGATCGATAGGCGGGAGCGACTCACGCGGGGAGAACTCACCAACCCCCTTTTTTCTATTGATTGGTCACAAAGTTTTGAAAGAGAGAAAGTGTTTAAAATGACAGGGAAAAAAGGTCCAGCTGCACTTAAATATACATGTGCGATATGCCAGAAGGATAAGTGGTGCGTGGACTTCCCGGAAGGATTTTTTTCGAAATGCCACCCGGGAAGTATATGCACTGATTGCATCCTTAAAGGAGAGATCCGAGAGGCAGTGGCATGCTGCAATGAACTCAAGGATCTCTTCACAGCCTCTGAAGAAAATCTAGGGCGCTGGAAAATAAACTGCAGACCCTAGAAACGCAGCACGCGCTTCAGATTCGGCGTCTCGAGGAAAAGATCCTAGAGCTAGCCTCTAAACTAGAGGCCCAGTCGCCTCAAGCTCGAGACGAAAGTCCCACTGACTTGGGTGGTTCCGCCGATGTGACTCCAGCCCAAGGAGGTGAAACTGCATTGGCAGTCCCACTTCTGCCATGCGGAGCCAATGAGAAGAAGAAAAAGAAAAAGAAGAAAAAGGACCATAATGCAGCTCACCCCAGTGTAGAGGATTCGAGCGCTACTGGTGCGCATGGGAAAGTGGAAAGAGAAGAAGAGAAAAGAGAAACGGAAGAAGAGAAAACAAATGAAGAGAAGAAAAATAAGATGAGGAAGAAATAAAGAAAAATGCAGAGATACAAGAGGAAAGCGGCAAGTCGCTTCCGAGAGGAAAGAATAAGTCGCCTGCTGACAAATGTGCAAGAGTCACCCTTATTGGTGATTCTCAAGCACGGGGCTTGCAGTCCCTGCTAGCGGCCCGCCTTCGCACTAGTGTGAAGGTAAGCTGCCTGCCAGGATGTGGTAACCACCACATCAGAGTAGAGGCTGAGAAATCACGGATTTCTGAGAGCTCAGTCGTTGCTCTGATGGTCAGTGGAAACGACCTGTACCTGAGAGGAGGTAGGGTAGGCCCTACAGATAAAATCCTCCACACGGTCATGGGTGCCGTGGACGACTGTGGGCTGAAAACCCGCAAGCGTGTGGTAGTCGGGATGCTCCCGAGGAGAGGTCCAACACGGACCGCTCACTCGATGAATGTGTCTCTAAACCGGCGCCTGGCAGATTTGTGTACGGCAGAGGGGGTCTTTTTTGTGGACCCGTACCGCACCTTTTATGGTAGAAATGATCTCTACCAAAGGGATGGGGTACATCTTTCCTTTAAAGGAAAGGCCTTTCTGTCGAACATGATCCAGAATGTCGTAGAGAGGACCGAAAGGAGTATCCGGCCCAGAGTGAGGGCGGACGTACGGCAGTACGCCCGTGTCACTCCAGGAACGACCTTCTCAGAGGTCGCAAAAAGGGGTGCCTCGCCAACAAAGAAGCCGGGAAACGGAAGAGCATAGGGAGTCCTACAGTCGGGGACTCCCTGAAAGTTCTTCTGTTCAATGCGAGGTCAATCAGGAACAAGTTTCCTGAGCTCCGTGGCCTCGTAGCGACGGAAGAACCCGAAATGGTAGCCATAACAGAATCGTGGATAAAAACGTCAAACCGAGACTTTGAAGGCGAATTCACGGTTCCTGGCTACCAACTCTTCCACAAAGATAGGCCAGACAGAGAGGGTGGCGGTGTAATGTTGTATGTCAAGGATACAATCAAATCTACGAACTCCAACATTATATCCGATCACGAGCTCCTAGGCGTTGACCTAGAGATAGGTCCTGTCAGATACAGGACCCTGGTGCTTTACAGACCCCCTTCCCAACCCGTTGAGAAGGACAGGGAACTGTACCAGCTGCTGGGTGAGCTTGTTCAAGGCAGAGTGTGCATCGTTATGGGCGACTTCAACAGACAAGTTGACTGGGAAACCAGAGCAGCCTGTGGCGATAGCGCGCTACTCCTGGAGTTCGCCAACAACGAGTTCCTCACTCAATGGGTCAGAGAACCGACGAGAGGAGACAATATCCTCGACTTGGTCTTCACCTCTGAGGATGATATCGTTGAGGATGTCTCTGTAGGCGAAGAGCTCGGTGGCAGTGATCACCAGCTAGTTAGATTTAGCGTCAAGATCCCGAAGGTAAGGTCTGTTGCCAGTCAATCAAGGAAACTTGACTTGAGAAGAGCAGACTTTGCACGCCTTCGTGCTGGGCTGACTGATTTAAGGCTAGCGGTATGCGAAGAGGTTGAGGATTCGTGGAACAATTTCAAAAATAAATTCATGAGTCTTCAATCAAGTTGCATCCCTCTAAAATGCCTCCATCGGTCTTCTGTTCAACCAAAGTGGTTTAATCGAGAAATCGGCCAACTGCTTAGGGAGAAGAGAAATGCGTACCGGCGATCGAAGATCTCGGGTGCCTTTGACGAGTACCGGAGGCTAGCCAGGAGAGTGAAGTCCAGCATAAGGGCAGCTAAGCGTACTGAGGAACTCCGAGTGGCGAGACTCTGCAAGGAGAATCCCAAGGAGTTCTTCGGCTATGTAAATAGCCGTAAACCAATCCATCGTAGGATTGGGCCCCTAGTGGACGAGGAGGGTGCATTAACTCAGTCAGATGCAGAAAATGCTAACCTTCTCAATGACTACTTCTCCTCAGTGTTTACTAAAGAGTGTGGTCCCATCCCCCAGCCCACGGATTCCTACTCGGGGGAAAAGCTGGAGGCAATGGACTTCACCGAAGGAGAAATAAAGAAAAAGATCGCTGACCTAAAGACGAATAAGTCCCCTGGACTGGACGGGTTTCTACCCAAGGTGTTGAAGGAAGTGTGCGATGAAGTATCACGACATCTGTGCGCTATCTTTAACATGTCAATCCGGACCGGATGCGTTCCTAGAGACTGGCGTGAGGCGGAGGTGACTCCGATCTTCAAGAAAGGATCCTCCAGCCATCCGTCAAACTACCGACCTATCAGTCTGACTTCGATAGTCGGTAAACTCATGGAAAGCATGATGGTGGAGAAAATAACGTCGTATTTAGAGTCAAAGCTGCTACTGAGGAGTTCCCAGCACGGCTTCCGAAGGCAACGGTCATGCCTGACGAACCTTGTTGAATTCTTCCACTTCGTGTTCAGTGAGCACGATCGGGACAAGGCGGTGGATGTGGTTTACTTAGACTTTCAGAAAGCCTTTGATAAGGTACCACACCGCCGCCTTCTCCGGAAAGTGCGAGCGCTGGGCATAGACGGAAAAGTAGCCGGCTGGATCGAGAACTGGCTAAGTGGCAGACGGCAACGGGTGGTGGTGAATGGACAGGCTTCTGAGTGGGTGCCCGTTACTACCGGAGTGCCTCAAGGTTCTGTCCTGGGACCACTACTATTCATCATCTACGTCAACGACATGGACGGTGACATGGTTGCCAAGATTTCCAAATTTGCCGACGATACCAAGCTTGGTATGAACGTTGCAAAGGATGGAAATACTGCCCGCCTGCAGGAAGACCTTGGGAAGATTGGGGAGTGGTCGGACACGTGGCAAATGCCGTTCAACGTGAAAAAGTGCAAAGTAATGCATATCGGCCACAGAAATCCCCAATCTCATTATATCCTTAAGGGCACTGCTCTCGAATCGAGTGACACTGAGAAGGACTTGGGTGTTACTGTTACTAGCGACCTCAAGTTCTCGAAACAGTGCATTGAGGCAGAGAAGAAAGCCCAAAGGATGTTAGGCTACATAAAGCGCAGTTTGGATACCGTAACAGGGAGATAGTACTTTGTCTGTACAACTCCCTAGTTCGGCCGCACCTGGAGTATGCCGTACAATTTTGGAGTCCTTCGTTTCGAAAGGACATCGCAAGGTTGGAACGCGTACAAGCCAGGGCAACCAAACTGATTCCCTCTATCCGACATAAAAGTTATGAGGATAGACTAAGGGAATTAGATCTGTTCTCGTTGGAAACCCGTAGACTGCGTGGTCAGCTCATCGAAGTTTTCAAAATACTTCGAGGGTTCGACAATGTTGACTACCGGGATATTTTCACACTGAGTAACAACAAGGAGTAACAAGGAAAGTAAGTACCCTAGGAGACCTTACGGTCCATTCAAAGAGGGTACCTTTGGACTAGCAATTGAGCGGGCACATGGCTGCTCAATAGTTTTGCGTCCATAAACGGCCACTTTTCAAGACTTTGTCTAGTCTTGACTTGAACTGGTCAACAGATTCACTGTTGACAACTTCCACTGGAAGTGCGTTCCACTTACCGCAGATACTGTAGGTGAAAAAGTTTCCACACAGATTGCGGTTGTAACGCTTCAGTTCAAGTTTGAAGCCGTGATTGCGCGTTCTGTTCTCACTCAGTGTGAAAATATCCCGGTAGTCAACATTGTCGAACCCTCGAAGTATTTTGAAGACTTCGATGAGCTGACCACGCAGTCTACGGGTTTCCAGTGAGAACAGATCTAACTCCCTTAGTCTATCCTCATAACTTTTATGTCGGATAGAGGGAATCAGCTTGGTTGCCCTGGCTTGTACGCGTTCCAATCTCGCGATGTCCTTTCGCAATGAAGGACTCCAAAATTGTACGGCATACTCCAGGTGCGGTCGGACAAGTGAGTTGTACAGGCACAGTACAATCTCCTGGTTCCGATAACCAAACTGGCGCTTAATATAGCCTAGCATCCTTTGGGCCTTTTTCTCCGCCTCAATGCACTGTTTCGAGAACTTGAGGTCACTAGTGATTGTTACACCCAAGTCCTTCTCAGTGTCGGTGGATTCAATAGCAGTGCCCTTAAGGATATACTGAGATTGGGGGTTTCTGTGGCCGATATGCATCACTTTGCATTTTCCCACGTTAAAAGGCATTTGCCACGTGTCCGACCACTCCCCAATCTTCCCAAGATCTTCCTGCAGGCGGGCAGTATTTCCATCCTTTGCAACGTTCATACCAAGCTTGGTATCGTCGGCAAATTTGGAAATCTTGGCAACCATGTCACCGTCCATGTCGTTGACGTAGATGATGAATAGTAGTGGTCCCAGGACAGAACCTTGAGGCACCCCGCTAGTAACGGGCACCCACTCAGAAGACTGTCCATTTACCACCACCCGTTGCCGTCTGCCACTTAGCCAGTTCTCGATCCAGCCGGCTACCTTTCCGTCTATGCCAAGCGCTCGCACTTTCCGGAGAAGGCGGCGGTGTGGTACCTTATCAAAGGCTTTCTGAAAGTCTAGGTAGACCACATCCACCGCCTTGTCCCGATCGTGCTCACTGAAAACGAAGTGGAAGAATTCCACAAGGTTCGTCAGGCATGACCGTTGCCTTCGGAAGCCGTGCTGGGAACTCCTCAGTAGCAGGTTTGACTCTAAATACGACGTCACTTTGTCCACCATGATGCTTTCCATGAGTTTACCGACTATCGAAGTCAGACTGATAGGTCGGTAGTTCGACGGTTGGTTACGGTCTCCTTTCTTGAAGATAGGAGTCACCTCCGCCTCACGCCAGTCTCTAGGAACGCATCCGGTCCGGATTGACATGTTAAAGATAGCGCACAGATGTCGTGATACTTCATCGCACACTTCCTTCAACACTTTAGGTAGAAACCCGTCCGGTCCAGGGGACTTATTCGTCTTTAGGTCAGCGATCTTTTTCTTTATTTCTCCTTCGGTGAAGTCC
This sequence comes from Ceratothoa steindachneri, assembly GCA_963969495.1. Lineage (NCBI taxonomy): Eukaryota > Metazoa > Arthropoda > Malacostraca > Isopoda > Cymothoidae > Ceratothoa > Ceratothoa steindachneri. The sequence goes on along the minus strand of OZ018320.1, from coordinate 18,562,194 downwards.
ATTGCCTCCAGTTTTTCCCCCGAGTAGGAATCCGTCGGCTGGGGAATAGGACCACACTCTTCAGTAAACACTGAAGAGAAGAAGTCGTTGAGGAGGTTAGCATTTTCTGCATCTGAATGCTTTAATGTCCCCTCCTCATTCCTCAAAGGGCCAATCGTTCGACGGATTGGTTTACGGCTGTTCACATATCCAAAAAACTCCTTTGGATTCCCTTTACAGAGTCTCGCCACTCGGAGTTCCTCAGACCGCTTAGCCGCCCTTATGCTGGACTTCACTCTCCTGGCTAGCCTCTGGTATTCGTCAAAGTCACCCGAGATCTTCGATTGCCAGTACACATTTCTCTTCTCCCTAAGCAGTTGGCAGATTTCTCGATTAAACCACTTAGGTTGAACAGAAGACAGACGGGGGCATTTCAGAGGGATGAAACGCGATTGAAGACTCATGAATGTGGTTTTGAAACTATTCCACGAGTCTTCAACGGCATCGCACACTTCTAGCCTCACGTCAGTCAGTCCAGCTCGAAGGCTGGCAAAGTCTGCTCTTCTCAAGTCAAGTTTCATTGATTGACTGGCAACAGACCTTACCTTCGGGATCTTGAGAACAGAACGCGCAATCACGGCTTCAAACTTGAACTGCAGCGTTACAACCGCAATCTGTGTGGAAACTTTTTCACCTACAGTATCTGCGGTAAGTGGAACGCACTTCCAGTGGAAGTTGTCACCAGTGAATCTGTTGACCAGTTCAAGTCAAGACTAGACAAAGTCTTGAAAAGTGGCCGTTTAGGGACGCAAAACAATTGAGCAGCCATGTGCCCGCTCGATTGCTAGTCCAAAGGTACCCTCTTTGAATGGACCGTAAGGTCTCCTAGGGTACCTTCTTTCCTTGTAACTCCTTGTAACTCTCTCTCTCTCTCTCTCTCTCTCTCTCTCTCTTGACTTTTACCATAACCTTTTCAACCTATATAACGATACTAAATCATTAGATATAATTTACCTAGATTTCAAAAAGTCATTTGACAAAATTCCACATCAGAAACTCATGAACAAAGTGCGTACGCTAGGAATTAACGGTAATATATACGGATGGATTAGTAGCTGGTTAAAAAACAGGAAGCAGAGAGTGATAATAAATGGCGTGGAATCGGACTGGGTATCTGTTACCAGCGGTGTTCCCCAGGGATCAGTCCTGGGGCCTATTTTATTTACTATATACATCAATGACATAGACGTTGGAATAAATAATATCATATCTAAATTTGCAGATGACACGAAAATAGGTAACTCAGTACTATGCGAAGATGACAGGGCTAGCCTGCAGGCTGATATAAATAAAATTACCGAATGGTCTGAGAAATGGCAAATGCCATATAATATCGACAAATGCCAAATCCTTCATTGCGGAACAAAAAACAAAAAATACACCTATACAATGCAAGGCGGCTTAATAAACACAACCCCGCAGGTTAAAGATTTAGGAGTAATAATTACAGAAAACTTAAAAACATCAAACCAATGCGCAGCTGCTGCAAACAAAGCTAACACAGCACTAGGATTTATAAAAAGAAACTTTACTTATAAAAGCGAGGAGATAATTATGCCACTATATAAAAGTATTGTCAGGCCCCATCTCGAATACGCTGTACAGTTCTGGGCCCCTTACTTAATAAAAGACATAGATAAATTAGAAGCTGTACAACACAGAGCGACAAAACTTATCCCGTCAGTACGTAACAAACCTTACCACGAGAGGCTAAAAAAACTCAATCTATTTTCCGTCAGAAAACGAAGACTAAGGGGGCAGCTTATAGAGTGCTTCAAAATACTTAAACGATTTAACAACGTTAATGCCAATAACTTGTTCACACTGACAGGGGAGTGTCCCACCCGTGGACATGATTCAAAACTTCAGGGTAAAAGAGCCACTATGGATGTAATAAAAAACTTCTTCACTTACTCGATTATTAATGATTGGAATAATTTTCCAAACGAGGTAGTGGACAGCAGAACTATAGATTCATTGAAAACGAGATTAGACAAACACTTAACAAATATTGGAATTGTTTAGCATAAGCTACAAAATAAAATAATATTACAAAAATATAACTCTTTCAGGTTTATGTAAGTGGTTTTCATATTCATTTCATTTAATTACTATTCAATGCAAATTTCCTTCAGGTACTGTCTTCTTACACCTGCAAGGTACTTTTCCCAAATTATTTCATGTACGGCTTTTGCCGGAGGGAGTGGAGGGTGGGGAGAGCCTAAAACTTTTCTATCCTTTACTTCTACTATTCTATGTGTAAGTGGCAGTAGATTTAAGGCCAGATCACCTTAGTCTGGGCCGTAAGGCCCGTGTGATCTGTGTATCTATGTAACTCTATGTAACTCTCTCTCTCTCTCTCTCTCTCTCTCTCTCATAAAGAAAGTCGCGGGAAGAGAGCTTGTGTGTACCTTTGACTTTTCGAGCTATGTCGGCGGGGGTACCTATTCTGGGTACCCCTGGTAGGGCTTCCCTTGTCGATTTGGTCGAAAACGAGATTCCAGACTAAGTGCGTCACTCCTTCCTTTTTCTACTCTATCATTTTCCCTTTTTACTTTCATCCTATCTCTCCCACTTATACAAAAAGAAAAAAAAACAAAAAAAAGCCCACTCCTATCATGTCACTCTTTCCCCTTTTTCCCTCTATCTACATATAAGGACCTGGCAGCTACCTCACGCGTCAGAAGAGAGGCTTTGGAACCTCTATAAACAACGCCAATCGACGCTCACTGGTTGCGAGAGACTAGGACTAGAGGTGTCCTAGGCGTTGGGGCACGATGAATGGGATGAGGGTAGTGCCCCGTTAACCCCTTCCCTGGCGCGTAATTATTGACCGTTCCCAGTGCCCGTTGACGGGTGCCTCTGGTAGCATCGGTCCGAGGTGACGGCCCTTTGTTCCCAGGTTGGTTGCCAGGCCAATAAAAAGCCTTGGGTCGAGTCTCTTGGTGGGGCGGGATATCCATTGAACGCTGCTCCGAGATCCTGGCCGTTGTGAAGGGAACTAGTAGGAGTTTAGTAAGGGGCGTGCTTCGTTGTTGTTCACCTGGTGACAAATCGATGGCCCCTTCGGGGACCGTCTGTGCTGCTTGGTTGGGAGCCACGGCACGCCGAGGCTTGACGACTCGGTCGGACGAACAGCAGCACATGGAGCGTGCCTTCTGGAAGACTCCGAAACGACTCCGATCAATAGGCGGGAGCGACTCACGCGGGGAGAACTCACCAACCCCCCTTTTTATCATTGATTGGTCGCAAAGTATTTAAAGAGAGAAAGTGTTCAGAATGACCGGCAAGAAAGGACCAGGAGCTCTAAAATACACGTGCGCAATATGCCACATAGATAAGTGGTGCGTGGACTTTCCGGAGGGGTGTTTTTCGAAATGCCACCCGGCCAGTTCCTGCACCGACTGTATTTTAAACGGCCAAATCAAGGAGCTAAAGGAAACGTGCAGGGTTTCCGAGGAAAGATCTAGGAAGTTGGAGGAGAAAATAAGCAGACTCGAATTAGAACACGCCGGACTGATTCGCCAGCTAGAGGTGAGAATAGCAGAGCTAACGCCAAGCCCTGTACCAAACACTGCTTCTGCAGTACTACCCCCAGAGCTAGGTCCGCATGCTACGGATAAACCCCCAAAGAAAAAGAAAAGGAAGCGAAAGAAACAGGAAGAAGAGAAAGTTGAAACAGAAGATAAAGTAGAAGCTGAAAAAGAGAAAGTTGAAGCAGAGGAAGAAAAGATAAAAACAAAGGAAGATAGCGCGGAAAAGATGAATAAGAAAAAGAAGAAGAAAAATAAGATGGAGAAGAAAGCGGGAACCGAGAGTTCGCTTCCGCAAGGAAAGCATCAAACCTCTGCTGCACGGAAATGTCCGAGGGTTACCCTTGTGGGCGATTCCCAAGCACAAGGTTTGCGGCCCCTGCTAGCGGCCCGCCTTCGCACTAGTGTGGAGGTATGCTGCCAGCCAGGACGGGGAAACCACCACATCAGGGTAGAGGCTGAGAAATCTCAGATCTCCGAGAATTCAGTCGTTGCCCTGATGGTGAGTGGGAATGACCTCTACCTCCGAGGAGGCAAAGTAGGCCCCAGCGAGAAAATTCTCAACACGGTCATGGGAGCCGTGGACGACTGTGGATTGAGAACTCGCAAACGGGTCGTTGTAGGGATGCTCCCAAGAAGAGGTCCTAGCCGGACAGCTCACTCTAGGAACGTGACCCTGAACCAGCGCCTGTCCGACCTCTGTACGGCGGAAGGGGTCTTCTTTCTGGACCCTTACCGCACCTTTTACGGTCGAAACGACCTTTACCAAAGGGACGGAGTGCACCTTTCATTCAAGGGAAAGGCTGTACTCTGTAACCTAATCCAGGATGTCGTAGAGCGGACGCAGAGGAGCGTCCGACCCAGAGTGAAGGCGGACATAAGAGAGTATGCCCGTGTCACTCCTGGAACGACGTTCTTAGATGTGGCAAAGAGGGGTACTACCACACAAAAGAAGCCGGGAAACGGAAGAGCGTAGGGAGTCCTACACTGGGGGACTCCCTAAAAGTTCTTCTGTTCAACGCAAGGTCAATCAGGAATAAGTTTCTTGAGCTCCGTGGCCTCGTAGCAACAGAGGAACCTGAGATGGTGGCCATAACGGAGACGTGGATTAAAACCTCAAGCCGAGATTTTGAAGGCGAATTCACGATTCCCGGTTACCAGCTCTTCCAGAAAGATAGGCCAGACAGAGAGGGTGGCGGTGTGATGTTGTATGTCAAGGATACTCTCAACTCGACGGATTGCAACATCGTATCCGACCATGAACTACTAGGTGTTGACCTAGAGATAGGTGCTGCCAAATACAGGACCCTGGTGCTTTATAGACCTCCTGCCCAACTCGTTGAAAAGGACAGAGATCTGTACCAGCTACTAGGAGAACTTGTCGAAGACAGAGTGTGTATCGTCATGGGTGATTTCAATACACAAGTTGACTGGGAAACCAGAGAACCCTGTGGCGAGAACGCACCACTCCTGGAGTTCACGAACAACGAGTTCCTCACTCAATGGGTGAGAGAGCCAACGAGAGGAGACAATATCCTCGACTTGGTTTTCACCTCTGAGGATGACATCGTTGAGGACTTCTCTGTTGGCGAAGAGCTCGGTGGCAGTGACCACCGACTAATTAGATTCGTAGTCAAAGTCCCCAAGGCAGAGTCTGCAACTAGTAAATCAAGGAAACTGGATTTGAGAAGAGCAGACTTTGCAGGTCTACGCGCGGAACTGACTGACGCGAGGCTAGAAGAGTGCGAGGCTGTTGAAGACTCTTGGAACAGTTTCAAAACCACATTCATGAGTCTTCAATCGCGTTTCATCCCTCTGAAATGCCCCCGTCGGTCGTCTGTTCAACCAAAGTGGTTTAATCGAGAAATCGGCCAACTGCTTAGGGAGAAGAGAAATGTGTACCGGCAATCGAAGATCTCGGGTGACTTTGACGAATACCGGAGGCTAGCCAGGAGAGTGAAGTCCAGCATAAGGGCGGCTAAGCGGTCTGAGGAACTCCGAGTGGCGAGACTCTGTAAAGAGAATCCCAAGGAGTTTTTTTGGATATGTGAACAGCCGTAAACCAATCCGTCGAACGATTGGCCCTTTGAGGAATGAGGAGGGGACATTAAAGCATTCAGATGCAGAAAATGCTAACCTCCTCAACGACTACTTCTCTTCGGTGTTTACTGAAGAGTGTGGTCCCATTCCCCAGCCGACGGATTCCTACTCGGGGGAAAAGCTGGAGGCAATGGACTTCACTGAAGGAGAAATAAAGAAAAAGATCGCTGACCTAAAGACGAATAAGTCCCCTGGACCGGACGGGTTTCTACCCAAGGTGTTGAAGGAAGTGTGCGATGAAGTATCACGACATCTGTGCGCTATCTTTAACATGTCAATCCGGACCGGATGCGTTCCTAGAGACTGGCGTGAGGCGGAGGTGACTCCGATCTTCAAGAAAGGAGACCGTAACCAACCGTCGAACTACCGACCTATCAGTCTGACTTCGATAGTCGGTAAACTCATGGAAAGCATCATGGTGGACAAAGTGACGTCGTATTTAGAGTCAAACCTGCTACTGAGGAGTTCCCAGCACGGCTTCCGAAGGCAACGGTCATGCCTGACGAACCTTGTAGAATTCTTCCACTTCGTTTTCAGCGAGCACGATCGGGACAAGGCGGTGGATGTGGTCTACCTAGACTTTCAGAAAGCCTTTGATAAGGTACCACACCGCCGCCTTCTCCGGAAAGTGCGAGCGCTTGGCATAGACGGAAAGGTAGCCGGCTGGATCGAGAACTGGCTAAGTGGCAGACGGCAACGGGTGGTGGTGAATGGACAGTCTTCTGAGTGGGTGCCCGTTACTAGCGGGGTGCCTCAAGGTTCTGTCCTGGGACCACTACTATTCATCATCTACGTCAACGACATGGACGGTGACATGGTTGCGAAGATTTCCAAATTTGCCGACGATACCAAGCTTGGTATGAACGTTGCAAAGGATGGAAATACTGCCCGCCTGCAGGAAGATCTTGGGAAGATTGGGGAGTGGTCGGACACGTGGCAAATGCCTTTTAACGTGGGCAAATGCAAAGTGATGCATATCGGCCACAGAAACCCCCAATCTCAGTATATCCTTAGGGGCACTGCTCTTGAATCGAGTGACACTGAGAAGGACTTGGGTGTAACAATCACTAGTGACCTCAAGTTCTCGAAACAGTGCATTGAGGCGGAGAAAAAGGCCCAAAGGATGCTAGGCTATATTAAGCGCCAGTTTGGTTATCGGAACCAGGAGATTGTACTGTGCCTGTACAACTCACTTGTCCGACCGCACCTGGAGTATGCCGTACAATTTTGGAGTCCTTCATTGCGAAAGGACATCGCGAGATTGGAACGCGTACAAGCCAGGGCAACCAAGCTGATTCCCTCTATCCGACATAAAAGTTATGAGGATAGACTAAGGGAGTTAGATATGTTCTCGCTGGAAACCCGTAGACTGCGTGGTCAGCTCATCGAAGTCTTCAAAATACTTCGAGGGTTCGACAATGTTGACTACCGGGATATTTTCACACTGAGTGAGAACAGAACGCGCAATCACGGCTTCAAACTTGAACTGAAGCGTTACAACCGCAATCTGTGTGGAAACTTTTTCACCTACAGTATCTGCGGTAAGTGGAACGCACTTCCAGTGGAAGTTGTCAACAGTGAATCTGTTGACCAGTTCAAGTCAAGACTAGACAAAGTCTTGAAAAGTGGCCGTTTAGGGACGCAAAACAATTGAGCAGCCATGTGCCCGCTCAATTGCTAGTCCAAAGGTACCCTCTTTGAATGGACTGAAAGGTCTCCTAGGGTACTTACTTTCCTTGTTACTCCTTGTTACTCTCTCTCTCTCTCTCTCTCTCTCTCTCTCTCTCTCTCTCTCTCTCTCTCTCTCTCTCTCTCTCTCTCTCTCTCTCTCTCTCTCTCTCTCTCTCTCTATATATATATATATATATATATATATATATATATATATGAATCCAGCAAACCGCAAGAAACAGAAAAACGGGATAATTTTTCTTCGGAAAAAGTTATTTCTTAATTTGAAAAATTTCGTACTTGGGTAGGATTCAACCAAGCACACTGAGGCAGCGAGCAACCACTTTGATCTCAATTAAACCCTCCCTTAGACCACTCTGCTATGCTTCGTCTCCAAGGGGTGTGACCTTGACTTGTCCGTCAGCAGAACCCAGTCATCTAGTTTGTTCGTTATTTCTACCCCTTGAGCGGAGTTTCCGACAGCTCTGTTTACCTGTTGTGCCTACATATTTCCCATAAATTTAGTTTTATTATAGGGAATCGCTTGTTGCAGGTATCTGAATTTTTTTCTAGTCAGAGCCTATATTTGCTCAGCTGCTGATAAATCTTCCCAACACGCGTATGTTTGTTTGTGTGTGCGGTCCTCGTATTTATCTAGGTGGTCACCTTTTATAACTTTGTCGGTTTCCGCGCAACTCTAACGACCGCTTGCATCATCTATTTGTACAGTTTAACATATATATATATATATATATATAGTTTCATCTCCTAATTCTCTTTGGTTCTTTATTTATTAGGCTTGGCATATTATTTCCTTATTTTTACACACGTAACAATTTTTAGGATTTGATATATCTAACGAGCGTCCATTTGTGGAGTTCCTCGCTGAGCCTATTAAATCCTGCGATTTGGTGCCATAAGCCTACCTATTTTATAGAACGAGCCCCACAATCCCACCATGTATCTCTCCTACCCCTTCACACTACCCTCCGAGCTGTTGCCGTGAGGGCTTTTCTTACAAGGCTTTTTACTGTTTGCTCTAATGACTTCTTACCATTGTTGAGACCCGATCTTTTAGAACTTGTAGATCAATTGCCCTCCACGTTTTTATTACTCGGATAATTAATGCCCGTCCCCCATATTTAAGCGACATCGCTCGGAATGGCGAAGGTAGTGTTTTAGAGTCTCTCATTATCTGTCTTTCTTTGCCTTTTTAAACACCGGCGATTTTACCTCTTATCATGTCCATACGGATCATTTTAGTTGTGTTGACCTGTCTCTCTGTTCCCCGGATTGCTTTACTGATTTTCGATGGTGAGCCTTTGATGACCTCCATGGGAGTGACCACTTCCCTATTGTCTTGTTGCCCGTTCATCTTAGCCCTCATACAACCATTCCTCTCAAGTGGGACTTAAGCCATGCTGATTGGGGCCTCCTTTATAAGTGCCGCCTTCGGCACCCTTCAATGGTGTCGACGAGGCAGTAGCGTATTTCACATCGATTATCTACAACGCGGCCACAGACCATTCCACGGAGGCGAGCTGCCCTGGTGGACCTCGGATTGTGCGACAGCCGTTAAAAATTACAGGTTGGCTCATGCCCGATTCCGGTGGAACCTAACCTTGTGCAATAAGGTTGGCCGAAACCGAGCTCGGGCGCTTCGCCAAAGAACGCTTTTTTTCACGCTCGCTGAACATCATGGCGTCACTCCGTTATCACTTTCCTCTATGACTCCTGCCGCAAAGATCTGGAAGAGGATTAGCAAGATCCGGGGTTGTTATGCCTCCCATAATACACCTACACTCAACTTATAGGGATTCTTAATGAATGACAGCCTGGTGATCAACAATGCCTTGGCCGACCATTTCCGTGCTGTCAGCAGTGTCAGCCATTACAATAAAGCTTTTCTAGCTTATAAATCAAACGAAGAGTCTCATCATTTCAATTTTACAACAAAATCTAACCTTTCGTATAATTTGCTATTCTCCAGCCACGAGTTGCGTACTGCATTGTCCCTTTGTAGATCCACTTCTTTCCTTGTCGGGATCCATTTTGATATGATTCGGCACCTTCGTCCACATTGTCATTTTCTTATCAGACTTGTACAACCTTATATGGGTAAAGGGTTTTTACCCATCATCATGGCGCGTTGAGATTGTCCTTACCACTTATCAAACTAGGTAGGGACTGGTTAGACGCAGATCACTACAGCCCTATAGCTCTTACCAGCTGCCTGAGTAAGTTGCTAGGGTGGATGGTTTTGATGCGCCTGAACTGTTTCCTAGAAACCAATCACTTATTGCCTCCATTTCAGTAGGGTTTTCGCAAAGGTCATAGTACCCTTGATCTCTTAGTACGTTTCAAGGGATAGCGCGTGGGCTGCAACTGGCAGTCGATGCGGTCTCGAAACGAAAAGTGCACAACTTAGGGGATTCCGCTTTTCCACGAGCAAAACTAATGCAATGTATTTCCACCGGAGTGGAGGGGCTTTTGTAATGCCACCTATCTCCGTACAAGGTGTAACTTGATCTCGAGCTATCCTGGTTACCACACCTACGCTGTCTGCGGGCTCTAGACATTTTGAAAGTCCACTCCCACACGCCGTGGAGCAGTGATCCTTAAACACTAGTCACTAAAGACTGCCTTGGTCCAATCCAAATTGGACTATGGATGCCAAATTTACTCCTGCTTACCCCTCAACCCTTAAAATGCTGAACCCGATTCGCAACCTCGGAGTTCGTCTCTACAGTGGACCCTTCCGCACTTCTCCCGTCAACAGCCATCACTGTGAGAGTTGGGTGCTCCCCTTGCCTTAGCATCGACTCCAAATCTGCATGCGATACCTCTGCCGTGTATAGCAGGCTCCTGTATAATGCCGAGTCAACGGCGGCATTTGATAGTTTGCCGTCCTTACCTCGCCCCCTTCAACCTCCGTATAGGAGATCATCTCTCCAGCCTGGGTGCTCTAAGGGTCCTTGCCCTTCCGTCGTCGCTGGCCCCTAGTTGGCGTGTTCCACCTCTCACAGTTCGTAGCAGCATGTGGAGCCTGGACAAGTCCGCTGAGCCTTGCTTCCTTAAGAGCATGTTCCCTCACATATACAACACTGCCCGATAAACACGGATGGTTGCAAGTCGGACCGTGGCGTGGGTGCCGCAGCCACCTACTCTGGAGAGTTTTTAACTTTGTCTTTGCCGCTGGCAGCAGCTTCTACTTTTACCACTGAACTTTCGGCCATTCTTTTATCTTTTAGACTGATCCAAATTTTACCTTTTAAAGATTTCGTCATTTTCTCCGACTCTAGGAGTGTTTTACAGGCAATTCACTCTTAATGCTTCCCATCCCTTAGTCACAGAAATCTGAAACTGGCTGGTTCGGAATGCGTCCCGATATCGAGTTATATTTTGTTGGGTTTCTCGGACATGTCAGGGTCCTGGGCAACGATAGGGCTGATCAGCTGGCCCGTTTAGCCTACTCTGTGTCCCCAGATAACTGCATTTCCTTATTGAGATTTCATTCCTTCTATAAGAGAATGTTCTTTTTCATTTGAGGCAGGATGAATGGGGTGGATGTTCATTATTTAAAGTATATAAAATCAAAAAGTCTGTTCGCTCTTGGACCTCGAGACTTCAGAGACTACGGTCCTTTGCCGCGTTCGCATCGGCCACGCAAGACTTCCCCACGGCCATATTGTTTCGGCTGGTGCTAGAATGAGCCCTTGCTGCCGTTTTTGTTGTGGGGACCAATTGGTCGCCCATCTTCTACTAGAATGCCCTCATTTCGCCACTCTCCGGGCGTTCTGTTTCCCGACCCGTTTAATTATCCCTTGCCTGTCCCGCCTTCGTTTCATTCTGGCAGGGGAATCTTTTAAACCATCATTTTATTTTTTTTATCACATAGTGGTCTTCTTCTTTTATAAATAATTTGCGCTGTCACTTAGAATCCACTTAGATTGAGCAGCTGCCCAACTGGTTCCTTGCCTTTAAATCTTAAACCACATTCAAACTGATTCCTTCAGTTGTGTGGATATATCTATTGCCTCTGCCGGCTGTATTCCTGATTTCAAGTGGTATCTCTTACATAACCTGCATGGCAGCGACCAATTCCCTATTGTCTTGAAACACACGACCCTATCTATGCCTGTCCCCTTCATATACCCCCAGATGGAATGTTGAAAGGGTTTTATTTTTGCTAGACTGCTTTAACTTGATTTGAGCCTTCTTCCTGGAAGACGGCTATCGTTCTGCCTTTTCCTAAGTTTAGGAAGGATGGTTACCGGCCAATTGTACTCACCAGTTGTGTCGGCAAACTTATAACTTATGGAAAATATAGTTAACTCCTGATTGATGTGGTATTTGAAGTCCCAAAGCCTATTGACACCTTTTTCAGTCAGTTTTTTTCCTAGAAACAGTGCTACTGACCATTTGGTTATTGTTGGAGAACACTATAATGGGAAGCCTTTTCTCGCAGAAAACAGGTCTTGGCCTATTGTTCGATATTGGAGTATGGCATTTGACGTCCAGTTATATGATTAATGCTTGGGAGATTTTTTAGCCCCCTGTATTCAAAGTTTCTTATCTGTCCTTAAATTTGTTGAGAGTTTGCTCCTCGACTAATGTACAACGTCCAAGAGGAAGGGGACCATCAGGATACTGTCACCATAAATAGCTTAGTTTCTTCGCTCCATGAGGGAGCATCCTTGACCTTGTTTGTTGACGATATGGCTCCTATCTCTTCGTCCCGCTCGCCGCCTTCAGATGGCAATTAACAGCATATACAACCCTGAGCTGCAAAATGGATTTAGCCTTTTTTTTCTCACTAAGACCAAAACTATGCACTTTTGGCAACTGTGAGGTGCTCTTACAAAACGTGTCGATAGATTATGTATCGGAGGTCCATTTCTTGGACCTCACAACTGGATTGCAGACTCTTGGTGTCTCCACCTCGAGACCTGAAGCTGGATGTTTTCAGGCAATGGATCTTTTAAAAACGTTCTTACATACCTCTTAGGGGTAGTGATAGGCATATAGCGTACGAGAAGTGCAGGCGAGCGGCTTAAAAGCTTCTTTTGAATAAGTCTTTTGGGGGACTCAGGATGGCGGAGTGGATTCGCCGCTGGTAACAGTGGTCCAGCGATGTGGGAAGCTGTTCGCAATTCGCCTATGCTATTATTTTTTCTTTGCCCCCTTTCCTACCCCCTCTATCTACAATGGTGCCCAGACCCGGGAGGGGGAGCGTTAGCCCTTGGATAACATTTCCAAACGGGCTCTCTTCATTTCTTCAAAATACGCTCCGCTTCTAGGAGGGAGGTTGTATAGCGTACGAGAAGTGCAGGCGAGCGGCTTAAAAGCTTCGTTTGAATAAGTCTTTTTCGGGACTCAGGATGGCGGAGGGGATTCGCCGCTGGCTAACAGTGGTCCAGTGACGCTGGAAGCTGTTCGCAACTCGCCTACGCTATTATTTTTTCTTTGCCCTCTTTCCTATTCCTCTATATCTACAGGCAGACCCTTTGGAAATTATACTTCTTTTCCAATCTAAGTTCTACTATGTGTGCGAAGCGTGGTACTGTTCGACCTCGTTCTCGTCCTTACGCATTTTGGACCTTGTGCGTAATCTTGATGTTCGGTTATGGAGGGGTGCTTTTCGAAACTCCCTTGTACAAATTCTCTCTACCGAGAGTGGTTTACTTCCCCTCCCTTTACACCCCCTCCAGATTTGTCTTAGATACGTTCACTGACTTTAGAAGTTTACAAGTGTGTCTGCAACTGGGTCAGTAGACGATTTTGATAGATCTCCGAAGATGCTTGGGCCTCTGGTTCTTAGAATGCTTCACCACGCTACGGGCATGAATCTACCCAACCTTGTCTGACTGTTTGCATGTTTAGATCCTCCGAGGTGGGTTTCCCCTTTTTTCTGCACTGTTTTGTGGGATTTGGAAAAGCCATCGGTTGTCCTTCAGGTAGGCAACTTGCAGGGAAACGGATGTCTACCTGACGAAGCATGTGGTGTTTCTTGATCATATTTCAGTGCACCCTCCCCAATGCCTGCATAGCGTACGAGAAGTGCAGGCGAGCGGCTTAAAAGCTTCGTTTGAATGAGTCTTTTTAGAGTCAGGCTGGCGGAGTAGATTCGCCGCTGGCTAACAGTGGTCCAGTGACGCGGGAAGCTGTTCGCAACTTGCCTACGCTATTATTTTTTCTTTGCCCCTTTTCTAATCTACAATGGTGCCCAGACCCTGGAGGGGAAGCGTTAGCCCTTGGATAACATTTCCAATCGGGCTCTCTTCATTTCTTCAAAATACGCTCCGCTTCTAGGAGGGGGGTTGTATAGCGTACGAGAAGTGCAGGCGAGCGGCTTAAAAGTTTCGTTTGAATGAGTCTTTTTAGACTCAGGATGGCGGAGTGGATTCGCCGCTGGCTTACAGTGGTCCAGCGATGCGGGAAACTGTTCGCAACTCGCCTACGCTATTATTTTTTCTTTGCCCCCTTTGCTACTCTTCCCTATTCTATACCTCTATGAGTCGTTCCCGCTGAGCGGCATCGAATTTTTAGCGCCGAAAGTTTAGCTATTTTACTGGTTTTGTTTTTAATCGAGTGCGACTCAATATCTCACTATGTCGGTCCCCGTTTTTTTGTTTTTTTTTAGTAATTGTAACTATTCGGCGGATTCTAACGAAATTTTAAACCCCTATGTTGTTTTACATTCTCTTTCGAATGATATAATTGCCAAAGTCCTCGCAAAGTTAGCTGGGGGATTATTTGGCAATAACATCATAACTATGTAGATTCTAACTAAATTTGAAACCCTTATGTTGTTTTACATTCTCTTAAAAATGATATAAGTATCAAGGACTTACAAAGATCGTAAGGTCATAAATCAGAATAATTGAGAGCACGGGACTTTGGTCAGCAGACTTTGTTTAACTACTCTGCCCTTCACCTGTATTGCAATTTTTAGTGACTCAATGAGTGTCTTTCAATATATTTACTTTTTTTTTGTCTCAGCTGGCCAAGAAATCTACCCGTTACCGGATAGACTATTGTTGTGCCTCTGGCCACGTTGCTCAGGTAGCCGTTGTTTAGGATTCTATTGAGCTTTCTCTTCCATGTAGTTATTTTTATCCTTAAATTAGGAGTATGTTTGAAATCTATGGCTGTTGGAAGTGGATAACTTCTTGAATACATTTCGCGGTATAAACCTATTTGAGCGACCGGTGCTAACCGCTTCCCTTCATGGTCGTTTGAGGTGGCTCTTTGCCGTTTCCGAATTGGCCACTCGCGCCTTACTCCTGAGCATCTGGTAAGAAACGAGGGCTGTTCGAATCTCCCACTTTGTCACCTTCACTCGTTCTCCTTTCCTATTCGCAGCCTTCTTGCAAACTATCCCTCCTTGGAAGAACTTTGTTGTGAATACTTTCCTGGTATAACACGCATCCCAGATGATGCACTTTGGGCCTTACCAATTTTTGCGGAAGGTCTGTTATTTATCTCTGGATCCTTTTTTAACTTTATAAGCCATTCTCAGCTTCTGCCATTGCTATAGGTCCTATCGTTTATAACTTTACTTTGGTCCAATTTATTTTTAGTAGTCTTTTAAATAGGATATTTCGGGGTGGGTTTTTTTTCGTTTCTATTGGCCTATCTCTCGAATTTCGCATCGCGTTGCTAATAAAGTCCGTTTGTACTGTTGCAGCGGTTTCGTCTACCCCTATATAATAATGAATACCACCCTCAATCAACTCTTTCGTCGCCCGCAGAGACTTTTGGGGCTCCTACCATTTCGCGGGGACGGAGATCATCCCTTAGTCTTGTGTTAGTTGCAATCTGGACTAAAAATCCGCCCCACTCCTCTCCCTCCTTTTATTTGTTATTTCTAATTTTGTTGGTGTATTTATTACTTTGTTTACATATATGTCATTTATATCTTGCTGTCTCTTCCTTCTTACTTCTTTCCGCTACATAAGCAGGGGCTTATGCTTTCCCGGGTGCTTACCGTGCGTGGAAACTTTGTAACTTTCCGTGCCCCCCTTCAGTAGAAATTGAGCTTACTTCCTAAGTTGACACCTTGAAGTAGCCACACGCTTTTTTTGGTAGTGTGGCAAACGAGAGTTCGGGTCGGCTCTGGCTGGAAAATCGGTCAGTCCATCGATCCACTTTTCCCACTTGGGCTTAAGAGGCCAATCGACACCTGGGGCCCTGGCACGCCATTGGTCCGATGCTACCCTCTGGGCCACTTGCGGTTACCGGAGTATACCAGCTGTGATATCACTTGGGCTGCCAGCATAGTGCCTCCCTATATAGGGTGGTGAGCGCGCCAGGTAAAGTAAAAATCTACTTTGCTTCATGTGTGAACCCTTCCTACAAAATTGCATTTTCTAGTTCTCGCACTACTCGAAATCGTTCCAGTCCCCACTTCTCCGCATACGTCGATCCGTTCTCAAGTGATGTGGACCCTGATCCGAATTACCACCGGTTTCTTGTCTTCTGTTCACATTACAACTTTTCCCTCTCGAAAGTGGATATTGTTGAAGTTAGTGAAAACTTTAAAAAGCGTGAACTACGTCGTATGTGGTCTCGTAATGACGGTAACATAGCGAAGTAGTATACCCGCGTTTAATATGATCAAGTTAAAACTAAATTTTCCTCTTTCTCTGTCATTATCTACTCCCACGCTACCTTTAATTCGGTAGATGGTGTGATCGATTATTGCAGATCAGCGTATTATTGATCTCTAAAGAAAAGTCCAAACCGCATTGTCTCTAAATTAATAAAGGTCCGCTATTCCTAACTTTTGAAAGGGCAGTAATTGCCTGCCTACGTCCAAGCGAGATACCTCCGCATTCTTGCAAGTCGATATGTCAATAATCTGCCACTATTCTTCAACTTTTACATGTTTGTCGATGTGAGCAAGATTATTGCCATGAACGTGTTTGCGACGTTTGCGCACTAACTTATCATGGTAAATCTTGTGACCACCACCGAATGTGTATCATCTGTGAGAGGATCACAGTGATTCGTCGTCAAAATATGAAGGTTCTCGGATGTCTTCCGGATGGCCAGTTTCTTGTGCACATTCGCACCCGACAGCCCGTTCTGACCGATCCCACGTTCTCCCACACTAGCCTCTCCTAGCGAAGAGGGAGCTTCTCTCTCCTGTGTACGGGTGCGGCGTTTTCCCCCTCCTTCCTTGGAATAGCCCATGGACGTATCTACTCTGGGAACAGCGTCGCCCCTCCCCCTTTTCTTTTATAGGGATCAGACAAGAGGATAGGTGGCCCCAAATCGACCGGCTCGATGGGGTGAACCTCCGTTGAGGGGCAAAGGATGGAAGTGTTCACTACATAACGCATAACGCCTCTACTTTGCGACGCGTCTGGTGATCACCAACATTTGACCTATGAAGGTTGCCTTGACGGCCCCAGCTACATGCTCTACCAGGCTACGAGTTTGATGAGTTCTCGGTCAGGATCCCCGAAGCCAAGGGTAGGGAGGGGAAAGGAGTTTGGCCGAAGAAGTGTTTACCTGCCGCTACCGTGATGACGGGACTCATTGCCCCATCCGGCTCCAGCATAGCTCCTTGCCGCCTTCCGCTAACACCTTACTCCCTTTCTGTGACACTTTGCCTTCAAAGCATTTGGTTCAGCTAGATAGGGCTGCTCCCTCTGGGTTCGAACCCAAGCTCGTAAATAGTCGCGGCGAGGACTGATTTTTTACGACTGGCCCTTGTTTGCCATAGTCCCAGTAATCGAATCGGAATATTGGCAGCTAACAACAACACATCCCCTTCCCATCCTCACATTTTGGCTGCCAAGAATAGGTGGAATTCCGCAGTCGGCGTTTCGTCCACGGGACCGGGTTTGAACCAAGAAGGGACGAGATAAAAGATAACGAGCCACCAGGATACGGCCCACAAAGGTGAACCCCTATACGAGGATGTCCGTGGTACTTCTACATAGAGCCCAGCGTTCGCGACTGCACGCCGATTTTGTTATTTAGAATCGGCCCATTGTCTGCGCCAACGACAATCTGCAGTCGATACTGGAAACCAGATTTATGGCCCCTGCCAATGAAAACTAGCTATATGGAACGTTCACAGATGGAGTCCGCTCGGTTTTTGTCCTAACAAATTTCTTATTTCTAAAAAAACTCCAATGAATACGAAAACTATAAGCAAATATAAAAGAAGCGCAACGCATCCCCTCCCTCTCTAATCCCCCTCACGCACTCTCTAGTTGTCTAAATACTCCTCTTAGTGCAAGGGCTTCCCTCTCACCACCATCAACCAATAGAGGAGCTTCACCTCTATTTCTATTAGAGCCACCCTCGATTAGCTCCGTCTCTTTTAAGGAGGTGTCCACCCCCCGTGCTGTATTAGGACCCCCTCCAAGTTTCTCCTAGCGGAAAGGGGGTTTCCCTCTTCAATGTATATAGGTTAGGGATCCCCCTTAGCTCCTTGCGTAGAATTGCCTTTCAGCGAATCTAGTCTAGTATAGGGTTTTAGATGTATATTGCGTCAATATTGTAGATAGCTCTGATCACAATAAACATCAAAACCTATGTTACGTTATTCAATGGAATGAAGTTAAAGGCTAACGTGAATTCTGAATTTTGCAGACGAATTTTCTTAGGCCTAAACCTGGGCGACGTTGGGGTAATACGTGAATCAAAAGCAAGGAGTTAAGAAAAATATATATTGTTGAATAAACAGTTAAATTATTTAAAGGTGAATTTATACAGTAGCAGTTTGACTGGATTGAATTTTACGCGTGTGGATTAAATTTGCATGAGTTAACGAGAATGGATAAATAGTAATTTGTAAATAGTTTGATAAATAGATTGATAATTTATAAATAGTAATTGGTAATATGTTAAATGGTTTGACATATATTAATTGGTAAATTTGATTTGATAAATATTAAATAGATTATAAATTGGTAAATGTTGCTGAATCGTTAAATGCGGAAATAGATTATATAGTATGATAAATAGATATTAAATAGTAATTGGCTAATAGATAATTGATAGATAGTGCAGAGGAATTATAACATAACGCCATCCAGAGGGCCAATCGGACATATATATTAAAATCCCTCTTCGGGGAGAGCGAGAGAAACGTATCAGAAGATGAGGGGCGTGAGAACGTTAGTCGTCTGACTAACAGTCCAACTGCCGAAGGGCTCTGATCTCCCCACCGAGTGGGTATTCGAGTCAGGCTACAGGACCAAGGTAGCCGCAAAAGGCCATTAAACAGCTCTCAAAGATCCAATTACCTACGAGGTCAGGAGGCCCGTGGTCAGAGAGCCAAAAAGCAGTGTCAGATAAAAAAAAAAACACTGAGGAGAAATAATGTGACGGTTGTCGGTGCCTCTCATTAAGAAGCAGACCTGGGCTCCGCGGTCACCCCCCCCCCCATCACCTCTCGCGCTCCCCTCAGTGTCATTACCCCGTCTTCCTTAGGTGGAGTGGTCTTCTGTCTATAAATAAGCCCCGTAAGGAAAGAAAGAGATGATTATTCTGTTAGAGACGATAGAGGACTAGATCATTGTGATCAGTCCCTCACCCAGTTCCGAACTCGACTTCTAAGTCTTAGAAATTCGTCTCGTTTTCTTATCGGTGCCATACCGATTTATCCTCCACAGACTTAGCAAGAGGTCTGGCTGGATCAGTGCCAAACAGGAATTTCGGGAGCAAGACAAAAGAAGATTCGCTCATCCTCGAGGGACTCTTAAATTGCAATCTCAGTAATTGTGAGAGAAGAAGAATTAATCCCCAAGAAAGTTCCATTTAAGTACTTTCGGAATCACTTCGTAAGCCAAAACCAAGTTGAGCAACCCGGCGAAAAAGACGAGGATATTAGAAGAACTCAAGAGCTACTAAGAGGGTTACTCCTTGAGCCAGAGGGCACAACGCCTCTCTCCGTCTTTCAGAGTTATATCCGGATAAAGTTATAAGAAGAATTAGACATCGTTTTATACCATCTCCGGGACAACCATAATCCGCCCTATGCAACGCGAAGAATCGTGAAAAATCCAATATAGCGACATCCGTCAAGCCCTGTTCCTTTCAAGGTCATGTAAGTCCGAATGGCTATATATATATATTTGTTTTGGTTAAGTAGGATTTTAATGCTGTACCCAAGCTAACTAAAGGAGATATAATATTTAGTGACTCCTGTCATAATTTTTAGTTAGATTAGTGGAACGTAAATTGTGGCTAAATGCTGTACTAAAAGGTCTTCATAAATTTACTAACTGGAAATTGGTTTGTTTAAGTGGAGCCTACTTTGCTTTGATCAGGACTCGCGTCAGGAATAGGCCCTTATTCAATTCTTGCGAACTATGTTAAACTTTTAGAATTGTGTAAATATTTGAGTTCATTGATAAATTAAAAAGATATATATTTTTGGTTAATTTGGGGTGTTTCACTGGATCCTTACGTGTTGACCGGCTCCTTTCTTAAAACTGATTAAACGCTGCGGTACTCTCATAATACAGTAATTAAAGAGTCCACTCAGCCAATAGAGGAATTGTTTCCCTTCCTAAGTAGTAGTGACAGACCGGCGCGCTAAAGTCATTAAATAAATAATTTTCTGACAATAAGAAGCAGCCACAATTCCTCGACAGATAGTAATTGGTTGATTGCAATTAAATTGGCTAAATAGTGGTTGTATTATATGAAATTTGTAAGTAGTAATTGTTGAATAGATTATAACGGAGTTGGGAGGGTCTGTAAATGAGAAAAGAATCACGCATTAATTCGGGATTCTTTTAGGACATATTTAGCTAAAAATTACAATTCAAATATTACAGACCTGATTCACCGATGCGAAGACAAAAAATTAACCTCATGTTTAATTTTAAGACGCTTGGGAGAGCGGGAGTAACAATCTCACGATTTATGTCTTTATGTCAGGGTTACCAACCCTTCTTGAAATTATATATATATATATATATATATATATATATATATATATATATATATATATATATATATATATATATAGGGAAACGCGCTTAGTATAAATACTGTCTTATTTTTCTTACCATTGTGAGTTTGAAAATGTCGTATAGACGAAAGTACTAACTCCACCCGCCTTTTATTCAGTTTCCTTCCGTGGTATATATATATATATATATATATATATATATATATATATATATATATATATATATACCACGGAAGGAAACTGAATAAAAGGCGGGTGGAGTTAGTACTTTCGTCTATACGACATTTTCAAACTCACAATGGTAAGAAAAATAAGACAGTATTTATACTAAGCGCGTTTCCCTATGAGGTCAACATTTTAATGCTATCCGATAAGTCGGATTTTAGAAAAAGTGATAAAATTGGATCTAGTGAAAAGGAGC
Source organism: Ceratothoa steindachneri (assembly GCA_963969495.1). NCBI lineage: Eukaryota > Metazoa > Arthropoda > Malacostraca > Isopoda > Cymothoidae > Ceratothoa > Ceratothoa steindachneri. The sequence goes on along the minus strand of OZ018320.1, from coordinate 18,541,487 downwards.
CCTGGGTTAGTGTTGAGATTACTCTCCTTTGTGTGGGAGATTAAAAATGATTCCAGGATATTTCTCTTTATAAAATCATTACTATGGATTATAGTATCAGTTTTTGACCAGTTAATTCCGTGTCCCATTTTTATGAATTGTGGACAGATAAGGCATTATTCAGATATCCCTTAATTACTGCATTTTTGTGTTGTTGGGTCCTTATGGAAACATTTTTGGAAGTTTGGCCTACATAGAATAAATTACAATCTAAACATGGAATTCGGTAAATTACATTATTATCATTATTGGGGCTATGCTTTATTAAGAGATTTTTTAATGTATGATTGTATTTAAAGGCTACCTTAATATTAAGTTGTTTTAGAATGGGCACTACAGATATAAAATTATCATGATCGGGTAAAATTAATACGTTTTTACGAGGTTCTATTGTCTCTAATTTACAATTATAAAATGTTTTTATGGCTATATTCATACATTTTTCTAGAAAGTACTTTGGGTAGCATAAATTGGTAGCAATATCTTCTATTTTTGTGTATTCTTTATCTATATAGTCGGGATTACATATTCGAAGAGCCTTAAGATACATGGAGGCAAAAACAGAAGATTTTATATTTTTGGCATGACTTGAATAAAAACGGACATAAGATAAATAATGGCCTAGCTGTCCATAATTCCAAAATGGGACACGGAATTAACTGGTGAAAAACTGATACTATAATCCATAATAATGATTTTATAAAGAAAAATATCCTGGAATCATTTTCAATCTCCCACACAAAGGAGAGTAATCTCAATATTAGCCCAAGGCTGTTTTCGCTAGATCAGTTTTTATCACTTTTTCTAAAATCCGAATTATCTGATAGCATTAAAATGTTGACCTCATAAGGAAACGTGCTTAGTATAAATACTGTGTGCCTTATTTTTCTTACCATTGTGAGTTTGAAAATGTCGAATAGACGAAAGTATTAACTCCATCCGCCTTTTATTCAGTTTCCTTCCGTGGTACATATTCATATTTATAGTTATTACGCGCTAACTTTCGTGATATTTCATATATATATATATATATATATATATGTATATATATATACAGTTAGAAATAAATATTTACACTTGTAGGGGTATAGACCTCTACACTAGTGGCAGGCCCCCTGTACGTCTTCAGGAGCTCCTCGCAGATTCACTTAGTGGAGAGGGTGCTTTCCTCTCTCTAATTGTAACAGGTTTGGGGGTTACCCCCCTACTTACTTTCGAAGAGTTGCCTCTAACCAACTCTCCACTTACGGCGGATCTCCCTTTGCTTTCTCAGTAGCTCTCCAAGAATACGGCGATACCAATGATGCGCTGCCTCGGTTCTTGGCCACTCCAATGAGGGCAAGTGAATCACCTCAACTCCTTTAGAATTGAAGTTGGTATTGCCAAGAAACTTCGTCGATCTGAGGTTTGTCACCTCAATACGAGCCGGCATGCCAGCTTCTCTTCTCTTCTCAGCGCAGTTCGGCAGCTGACTCTAGTAACGTTCTTGACAGACCATAGGCACTTTGAGTACCCGGTAGTGATACCTGACACCTTGGAGGGTTGGCCAGTTGGAGGCCCCTCCTGAGTTGTAGATGTTACCGGAGTTGACCTCGCTCCAGATGGCAGGGTCTCCCAAAGGGGCGAACATTGGCTCGGTGCCAAACACTGAAGCTGACTCCGCCCCACTGCAAAGCCCCCCTCAGGCTGTACCGACCATTAAAGTCTCATAAGGAGATGGGGGACCGCCTGGTGTCCCCTTGACAACCAATAATTTCTATATTTCTGAAAAAGATCTAAGATCTAGCCGAGGCTACTCTGTCCGACTTGAGGCCCTTCTGGAGGAGAAGAGAAGGTGTTCGTTCGCCGCCCTCCTCTCTAAAGAGGAAAAAAATCAAAGAGGACAAAGGATTCTTCTCTCTCCGCGGGGGCTCCGGTGAGAGACTGGTCCACTGCCGCTTCGGTGACTCGTTTCTCGGACGGGAGCCTTCTGACGAATGCGTTTTACCCTTTCGAGGCATCTATGATAAGTGCCCATCGGACACTCAATGGCTCATCGGCGAGTGTGAAGCCGCACTCTACTATCAACTTCGTGAAAGTAGTGGTTAACGCGATGGAACTCGTGCACTACTCTATAGATGACATAACTTAAGAACTGGCCGACTATAGAGCGATCAAAGTCGAGCATGTGATGAGAAAACAGGGATGGTCCACTAGACACACATTGCACTCTTCGTCACGTTCGACTATGATAGGTTCCCTGAGTCGCGTGTGTCGGTTGGTATCGTTATCGCGTGAAGGATTCGTGCCACTTCCGCGGAGGTGCTACTAATGTCACCGCTTCGGCCATACTAATCACTCTGGTAGACGTACAATGTTGGGGTTACCCGAAGTCTGTGTAAGTTGCTCCAAGGCCGTACACGATAAGTCTAAATCGCATATGGCCAAGTGTATTAATTGCGGAGAGCCGCACCCCGCTTCTCCGAAGGAATGTTGTGCATATCTCATTGAGAAGTAAATCCTGGCCGTTCAGGTTACGGATCATCTCATTTTGCGCACCAACCGCTCCCTGGGAGGTCTCATCCCCCAATCTAATAAAAGGCACCTTCTGCTCCTAGCTCTTCAGGCATACGAGCGCGGTCGCTATCGCGCCTATTTAGAAACCTTCTGCCAGCTCTTCTCCCTCCACCACCGGACGCTTTCCTGATAGAATTAGATGCACAAAGTGTTCACACTCAACCTTGACTAAAATCAAGGCTCCCCCGTCCCCGCAGCAGTATAACTATTTAGCGTAAGACAAAACTGCCTTGCGCCTCCACCGAGTCGTTAGACTCACAGGAGGTGAAACTCACGAAAGGTGGTCGTGAGGCCCTATTCGTCGGTTCATAAATCTGCTGCCCTGAAAAGAGGAGAGCACCAAAAATGCTTAGGCTCTTACGCCCAGGCCCCCGTGAAGGTCTTCTCTTCGAAGACGTACCCGCATCTCTTCCGAGCTAGGCCTGGAGCGCATATTACTCCAATGGAATTACCGTGGAATCCAGACCAACTAGGAGGCGCAGAAGAGGTTCCTTTCCGCCGGCTTCTTGTTAGCTCTTTTTTAGCAGGATACCATGCTCGCTGACGCCCCTTCCGGGGTATAGAGGTTTTGAGACCCCACCACCTCGGGATTGGGTCCGAACAGGTAGATGCGCGATTTACACCCAGCATGTTTCCGTTCTCAGCTTCTACTTCAACCACCAAGGTTGGACTGGAGGACTCAGAGACTCGAGGCCCTCCGAAAGAGGGCTCCCCGACTCCGAAGCTGCCTCGCCCACCAAAGGTTTTGAGGCAGAGGAAGGAGAGGACCCCAACCTCGCACGATAAGTCCTCGAAGGCGACAACGCCTTCTTCAACCAACAGCACCCGGAATTCTGTTTCCTTGAAGCGTAGAGGCATTCCCGTGAAGGTCATCTATTCGAAGAGGGCCCCGCATCTCCTTCTAGGTAGGGCTGGATGGCATATTCCTTCAATGGAAGTGCCGTGGACTCTGGGCCAACTGGGATGAGCAGAAAAGGCTTCTCTCCACCCCTGTTCTGTCAGCTTTTTTGAGGGAGGGGGTGTGGGGTGGGGTGGAATACCATTCTAACTGTGCGTGAACCCTAACCACCCTACCGTGGTATAAAGATTTTGAGACCCCATCACCACGGGATTGGTGCCGAGTAGGTGGTTGTGCACTGTACACCCGACATGATGCTTCCGTTCTTCTACTTGATACGAATACCTCCTTTCAGCAAGTGGTAGTTCAGATACACCTGGAGAGGAAGTATACTGCTATATCAGAGTACATTCCACTGTCAGCAGGCTTCAATGTGGGGAACTTCCGCCGCGTGTTGCACGGTTGCTTGAGAATCGTTTATTTTTCTTTCTTCGATCTGACACTGTGCTCTCAGGATGCACAGCGTTTTTTGGGTGAGAGATGCAGTTTGAAAAACCGTCTCAGTGGTGGTTGGGGCGGGCGCAGGCGCCTGCATTTCAGGAAATCACTGATTTTTCTAGCCCAGTCGAAGAATTCAGGTCGGTCAATGAGGCCATCGAGTTTTTCTATGACAGCCTCATCGCCGTGGGCGTAACTACTATTCCTAGCCGGCTGATCATTTTGCACGCTGACTGCTTTAGGGGGGGTCAGCCTAGTGTCAGAGGGTCCTCAAACAGAAGCAATGTGCTTACATCCGCTATAAGCGTCGCCCTAACTATTTCATTGTCGATGAATTTCGTCGAGCTAGAACTAGGTTACAGGAGGTTTGGAAGCACGCTCGATGCTCTTTCTGGCGAGCATAGTGTCTTCACTTAACGGGAAGACATCTTTTGCAGTGGTGTGGCTCTGGAGAGAAGGTATTCTCCCAGACAACTGGAAAAGGGCTACTGTTCTCGCTTTTCGCAAACCTGGAAAAGATCATTTACCGTGGCCAATTTCTGCTTAATTTTCTCTAACTTTCTGCATGTGGAAGTTGATGGAGAAATGGGTGAATGTGAGATTAGTCCTTTCCCTGGATAGTGGATATCATTTGTCTTCCGCACAGTGCGGCTTCCGCAAGTTTCACTCTACGTCGAATGATCTGCTCAGGCTGGAAAATGATATCCCGAGGGCTTACTTAGAAGACAGCACTACTCCAAGGTATTATTTGATATGTAGAATGCCTATGGTACCGTATCTCCATACGGTATCATTCAGTCCCTCCACACGATGGAAGCTAAGGGACGCCTTCCAATTTTCATTACTGAATTTCTGCGAGATCGTTGATTCCGCGTAGGTGTTTGGGGAACCCTCTCTCGCCTAATTGGGCAGAAAGAAGGCGTTACGCAAGGAAGTTCTCCTCAGTGTCAGTCTCTTTGCCCTGAGCATCAACGGTATCACCTTGGTGCTACCGCAAGGTGTTCTTACTACTCTCTTCGTAAACGACCTTTCGATCTTTTTGGGTGCAACACAGATATCAACTCTGGAGTGTCCACTCTAACAGGCATTGAACCGTATCTCTCGTTATGCCGGAGCCCACGGGGTTGAATTTCTTTGGCTAAGCTTGAGGTGGTGCATTTCTGCCACCATTCACTGCTCTGATCCTATTCGGACTTGTTCCTAAAAACAGTTCGCCTGAAAGTAGTGGATTCGTACAGTTTCCTTGATTTTTTTTACCACAGACGCCTCAACTGAGAGGCTAATATTTGCAATCTTAGTACCTACTGTATCTGTGCCATTTACATTCTTCGTTCCGTGATGTCACTTGGGGTGCTAATAGGGCTACTGCTGTCCTATTCTACTGATCTTTTGTTCGTTTAAAACATGAAAATAGATGCGAGTTTTACACATCCGCAGCCGAGCGTATATTGCGAAAAGTGGATTCTATCCACCACACCGTGCGTTTGTATGTGTCCTTTAGTCAATAATAGTTCTCACTGCATCTTCAGCCGACTTCGACGGTGTCCATCCTGCGAGAGACACCAACCATACGCTAAACCCTTTTAGTTTAGGGCTAGGAAACTTCTTCGAGACCTCTGTGTAGATGTCCGGCCGGTGCCACTTTTGGTTTTACCCAAGATGCCACCCGCGATGGTACCACCTTTCACTATTCGTCGCCACACCTCTGCTCCCAAAGCTTCCACAACGCCGGGAGTATTGCGCTCAACCTTTTTAAATCACACTTCGTGTCACGTTGGATCCGTGCCAGTGTAAACGGATGGTTCCAAATTCCAGGGAGGAGGGGGGCGACTTCCACGTCGTGTCCTCTGTTTGAGATCAGCGAGTCTACTAGGCGCTGCCTGGTAGACTCGCGGATACAGAATAAAAATCGGGGGGGAGGTGGCTTACCTGAATTCCTCCCTCTGAGTAGTCTGAGCAAAAGGCATTAATCATGAATAATATTATCTTCTAAAGTACTTGTATTTATAATAAATAACAGTAACTAACACAGGAGTGAGCACTAACTCTCTCTGATCCGATATTTCTCCTCACATTAGAAAATTAAGAATTGTAGTTGATTTGAGTTTTTGGATGTCAGCTAAGGTATAATACTTTTTTATATACACAAGGTCCCTCCCCTAGCTGGGGGTAGCCGGATCAGACAGCAAGACAAACGCTCACTAACATACACCTGCCAGACTACAGCAGCAGAAGGAGGGCTACCCACTGCTGGTGTCATAATTCGTCAGAGGTACACCCGATGCAATGCAAATTTCTGTGCACCTCGTCGTATGGCTGTCTAAACTCCTCGGACCAGCTAGACTCATAACTGGGTCTATCTGATCGGAGGTATCAACCTCAAGGCGGCGTCATTTAACAATTGTTCACAAACATTCTCCATGCATTCCTGTCTTGGCATACGAGTTTAGTACTATCCATACTGATTGTTCTCTTTTGTACAGCATCCTTCACCCCATTTAGCTATCCCATGGGAGGTCCTTGCACACCACTCACACTTGATTCATACAGTCGTTTCACCAACCTTTCGTTGTTCATTCTTTCTACATGACCATACCAGCTCAATACTCTTTAATCGACTCTCTCATCTAATTTCACATTTAATCCCATTCTCGCTCGAATAGCCTCATTCCTAATTCGATCCCATCTAGTTACACCACACATACCTCTCAGACACTTCATCTCCATCACATTCAATTTCTGACGATCGCTCCCCTTCAGTCCCCAACACTCACAACTATACAAAACAGTCACGACAACTATACTCTCATACAGAACTTCCTAATTCGATCCCATCTAGTTACACCACACATACCTCTCAGACACTTCATCTCCATCACATTCAATTTCTGACGATCGCTCCCCTTCAGTCCCCAACACTCACAACTATACAAAACAGTCACGACAACTATACTCTCATACTCTCTTTTGTACAGCATCCTTTACCCCATTTAGCTATCCCATGGGAGGTTCTTGCACACCACTCACACTTGATTCATACAGTCGTTTCACCAACCTTTCGTTGTTCATTCTTTCTACATGACCATACCAGCTCAATACTCTTTAATCGACTCTCTCATCTAATTTCACATTTAATCCCATTCTCGCTCGAATAGCCTCATTCCTAATTCGATCCCATCTAGTTACACCACACATACCTCTCAGACACTTCATCTCCATCACATTCAATTTCTGACGATCGCTCCCCTTCAGTCCCCAACACTCACAACTATACAAAACAGTCACGACAACTATACTCTCATACAGAACTTTCTTTATCCCAACTACTAAACTCCTCTCTCGCAAAACACTTTTCATAGCACCGACTGTTGAGAAACCAGCCTTCACTCTACTTTGAATATCCTCACTCACACCTCCATTCTTACTTATCACACAACCAAGGTATTTAAAGGATTCTACCTCCTACATAACTTCACCATTCACCAAAATTTCCATTGCTGCCGTTTCATCTCGACTACACAACATAACCTTACTCTTTCCAACATTTACCTTTAATTTACGTCCTTTGCATACTATGTCGAACTCCTTAATAAGTCTCTGTAACTTCTCATGTGAGTCAGCAACCAATGCAGTATCGTCTGCAAACAACAATTGGTTTACTTCCCACTCCGTCCACCAAGATCTTTCATAGCAAAACCTCTATCCAATGCTCTCATTTTCACCTTTCTCACTACTCCATCTATATACAAATTAAAAAGCCATGGCGACATCACACAACCCTGTCTCAGATCCCCTGTCACTTCAAATCTCTCACTCAGCTCCAAACCCACTCTTACACAAGCCCTGCCACACCTATAAAAACTCTGAATTCCTCTCAGTAAACTTCCACCAACACCATATATTCTTAGTACATTCTACAAAGCCTCCCTGTCTATTCTGTCTTATGCCTTTTTCAAATCCATGAAAGCAAAGAATACCTTCTCACGTTTCCTGGTTGATTTTTCACATATCTGTCTCACTGCACCCTCTTCCTGTTCTAATACCACACTGTTCTTCTCCAATTTACATATTTGTAAAATTTCTCACTCTCTCAATCAAAATCTTTCCATACACTTTACCAACCACCGATAACAAACTAATCCCCCTATAGGAAGCACAATCGCGCATATCACCCTTTCCTTTATACAAAGGCACAACCACTGCACACTTCCAAGCCTCTGGCACATGTCCTGCTATAAAACACACATTTAACAGCCTTACCAACCATTCAGTAATGACCTTTCCACGATACATTAAACATTCACCCTGTATCTCACCCATACCCGCAGCCTTTCCGAGTTTTCAAACTCTTTACCGCATTTTCAACTTCACTAGCATTAATGTATTCATCCATTACATTCACACCACCCATCTGCCTCCCTTCGGCTGCCACAGACATAATCTCAGCACTTGTGTTATACGTTACATTCAGCAAGCATTCAAAATACTCCTTCCATCTTTTCTGTACATCCTCATCTTCAACCAGTACCTCTCCATTTGCATCTTTCACACACGTTTCCATACCTGATTCAGCTCTCCGTACTCTCTTTATTTCCTTCCAGAACATCTTTTTATTTCTTTCAAACCCTCTTACTAATCTTTCACTCCACCTTTCTTTTGTCAACACCATATACACTAGCCACTATAACTTTCAGCACTTTTATCTTGCAGCCACCTTTCAAATACCAATCGCTTCTCGCAAATAACATTCACTACGGAATTTAATAATTATTTTTGAGAGTTTCCTTTATGTCATAGGTCAGGTAGGCTTAATTGACCTTCGCTTGCCCACCCTAGACGCGGGGAAATTCCCCCTTTAAATGCGTGGGATATGCGAGTACGTTTTCTACCGTTGGCCGACTTAGTAAAATATTTCAATAGCTTTTTGTGTGGTTCTGGGATTTGAACAAGTGAAAAAAAATAATCTTTACTATTATACACACAAATAAAAAAAAATTAACAATAAATGATACACTATGGGAAAACTAATCGTTCAGCAAAAGAAAATTAATATACAATGAATGCTTCGGCACGAGCTGTGAGTAGCACAATATTTACCCGAAAGAAAACGGGAGGAGATAATGAGGTGAAGCTTCGTAGTCGGAAAGCGTCACGCCTCTTCGACGGTGATAGAGAAAAATGTAATAGGCTTACGATTTTCTAAGAGGGGGGGTGGGGCTCGAGTGGTTGTTCGAGGGAGTATCCTTTCAGGGCACGGAAGAGAGCACGTTATTCCAGAATGAGGCCTTACGTACTTAACTGCCGTAGCTCTGAACTGGTTTCTTGCCTACGAGCCCTTAGGGTGCCGGGGAGTCGCTTGGAAATATATACGACTTCGACGGAAGCGATTTTGTTTGCCGTCGGAAGCGGGTCCCACTCCGTCTCAAAGGCGCGGCGGGCAAAGGCTTAACGCCCACTTGCTGATTTGGGTTCCGGGCTCCAGTTTGACTCGTCTCGCTCCGTTATCGCCCCGGAAGTTTACCGAGACGCCGGTTGAGATACTTCCTAGGCCTCTTTGTCCACGTGACTCTCTCTCTCTCTCTCTCTGGCACCTTATTTTAAACATGTATCATATAAGGTACATTCGACCGCAACGGTTTTAAAAAACTTTTCTATATATATATATATATATATATATATATATATATATATATATATATATATATATATATATATATATATATATATATATATATATACATATATGTATATATATTCTATATTATTACATAACTCTTTCTGAATAGCATAATACAACTATGGCTTAGAAAATAAATATAAACATAAACGGGTCTGTGAGGGTTTATAACAATATGAGCATCACCCTCCTGTTCCTTTGGGCAAATACATTGATTACGTTGTCTTTTCTAAGATTAGTTTCGTTGTAAATATCGATGAGCGCCAGGCTATTGGGGCGTTCTTGACCCATGGTGTTCTTAAAGTACATGTGTAGCACCTAGATTGCAAAGGAAAGTAAGCTTTTGGTACCCAAATCGCAAGATAGGTAGGCCCAGCGAGAAACCTCATAAATGAGCGCCCGGTGACCCATGAAATCCTGAAATTGGGTAAATCCATTCATTAATGAGATAAGATGCCATGCGATAACTAATGAACCAATGTAAAATAGAGAGAAATACTTATATAACAATTGTATATTTATTAAGAGAAGCCTGAGACAAGCAAGCGGACAGCCAGAGTTACCACGTGGTCACATAAACATACGCTCAATAATAGATAACAGGGAAAAGCCGTGTGGCCTGGGCAGACCCATAGGCGCCACCGGGAAGAGAGCTACATCGAGTTTTCGAAGTAGTTATCTAGCCCTAAACGAAGCCACTGGACCCGCGCCTAGAAGCATATATTGCATAGAGCAAAGCATGTGGCATCTCCCCTGCATCGGCAAGTAGGCTCTCAATGTGGGGACATGCGGAAGCCGCCGGTCGCCAGACGGATACCGGTGTGATGGATCAAGTCCACCTTCCGCAATACATGCTCGGCTCAGGATGCGTACAACATCCGTACTCAAGTACTGGCGTAGTGCTGTTTACGAAGGAAGTTCTTGTAGATAGCATTTTCCAGTCCGAGCAGAGCATCTGGCATGGAGTGAAACATTCGGAAGACGCACTGTGTAGAAGACAGGTGGCCTCCACTGTCCAGTAAAAGACTAATTTAAAATTTACCAATTTCTACATCAACTTGCACACACAGTAGGTTTGAGAAGTTGGGCGGAAACCGGTCGAGGTAGAATGAACTCTGCGATTTGTTAAAAGCGACCACAGTAGCCATTGGCCAGTAGTATGGGAAGATAGCCTGTGTCCAAATCCTTTTAAACAGAATTAACAAAAATCCCATGCCTTGCTCAGATAGCCTGTGTCCAAACCCTTTTAAACAGAATTAACAAAAATTCCATGCCTTGTTCGCCTAGGTTCGAAGATTGGCATACGGGATATCGTATGGACAAAGGGAAGTGTTCGCCTGTGAAGCGAGAGCGGACCGCAACTCACTCAACCCAAACCTTTAGTTGAATGGTTTTCAGCCTCTGTGGGTAAATTCCAGTCAGCGGCCTTCAAAAACGTCACGATGCGTATAAAATGCTGGCGGAGCAGCGGTTGAAAAAGTCTTCGCCAATAACCTAGGGGCCGAGATTGCGTTCCTGTTCTCCTGGAAAACTGGAGGGGGTCATGCGAGAACGTTCCCCGAATCTCTTTGACTCGCTTCCACACCTCTGCTAGAGTGGTCTTTCCGTTAAGTGAAGAAACGTATGCCTGCCTGAAATAGCAACGGGCATGCCTGGTAACAAACCGGAACCTAGTCCTAGCTCGACAAATTTCATGGATAGTTTCCTGCAAAGAAATAGCTAACGGGAAACGGGAGTAGACGAGCCTCCGCAACTCCTCCCCGTTGGTCCGGAGTCCACGATATTTCTAGTGAAGCCGTATGTCCCCCAGGCTTAGCTCGGAGGACATACAGGAGCTCACTTGGATGAGAATTTCCCTCACAAGAATGGCCGTACGCTTTCCGAAAGCAGAACTCCGGGGGATGTTGGTCATACAAGACGCTGAAGGTGCTGTCGCCTTCGAGGACTTATCAGGGGAGGTTGGGCTCGCCATGTGAGTCTTTCTGCTTCTAAATCTTTAAGGGCTTCGGAATCGAGGGTCTCTCCTCTTTTTGAGGGTTCCTCATTTTCGAGTTGCCCGATTCAGCCACTAGGAGCGGTCAATTCCTGGTCGCATTATCCCTTCTTTCTTTGCGCTCCCCAATGAAACAGAAGGAGGAGCCCCCTCTTCGACCGAGGACGACCTCAAAGATGGGGTTTATGGGAAAGCCGCCTCAACCGTCCAGCCGCTCCCACCTCACTCAAGAGTCACTTATCTTAACGTTCCGTAGTTTTCAGGGGCCCATCTTGGGTGCATTAATGAGTCGTGTTCGGATCTGTGCAACGACCAAATGTTGCCCAGCGGATCGTTAGATTCCCAATGGCCGCAACTCCTAACTGAACAGCCAGAGAGGAATAATCACAGGGCAGATTTCCCTAATAGATCATACTAATCCTCGAAAGGACGGTCAAAATCTGATGATTTGTTGTTCGCCAACCCAGAGACGATAACCGAGATTTTTGTTGGCCCGGCAGCCAACAGGATAGTAAAGCCAGCTCGCAATAAGCAGTACAGCCTTATGCAGCCGAGAATGGCCGCAGGGAGGTGATTAATCTTGCATGATAAATCCATATTATGTAATGCCGAGTATGTGAGTTACGGTAACCCGCACAATGCATCCTCGGAGTACTGTGGTTCATCTTTTCGTGAAGCATGTCCTGGCCGTTCAGGCTATGGAGTGGATCTCTTTCAGAGAGGCCAATGAATTGGTCCTATGTGACCTGGAACTTCCTAGGCATTTCAAGAAAGCACACTCTTCTGGCCCCCTATAAGCCAACGAGCTAATGTGCGAATTCGGAACCTTTCTGTTGGTTCTACCTCCCAGTCAGCCCCCAGGCAGAGTTGGCGGCAATTCTCGCTCACGCCTAAAATAAAACCAACCCCACGCGACTCCTGGGCAAAAAAAGCGGCTGCGCTCCTCCACTTTGTGATTAGACTCACGAGAGGCAAATCCCTGGAAGGTAGTCGTGAAACCATACTTGGGGCTTCTTAAATCTTTTCCTCCATAAGGAGGAAACCAACAAGGAAGCTTAGACTCACTAGTGCTCGTCTAAGGCTGGGCATGGCGCTTATGGAAGTCGGACACTCTAAAGGACGAGAGACTACATGCATCAAAGGCGATCCACCCACCACAGGTAGGAAGAGAGTAAAGCTCATGCGATGAGGCAAGTTGCCGCCAGTAAGCCATCGAAAGCAATAACGCAATCTTCTGCTAACAACACCCGGAGCCCTGTCTTTAGGAACTCTGAGGTCGTTCCCGTGATGGTATTTACCTCGAAGAGAGCCACTGGGCTAACTAGGAGGATCTTTGGAGGCTAATCTCTTCCCGTTCTCCTCTAGCTATTTGCCTTCAAAAGACCATGTTGGGCGCTTGCTCTCAGCCCCCCTCCCCACGAAAGGTGGCTGCACAATTTACACCCCGTAAGGGGCGCGGCGATTTGCTTTCCTGGCTTTCGTGCTGACAAGACTCAGCGTCCCGTCGGCCCGAGCTTAGCATCTTCTCCTTCTTCCAGAAAGCCTGCGTTTCTACCCTACTTCCTCACTCTCCCTACAACCTCTCCTACAACTTTCTCTGGCCGGCCTGTAATTTCACAGAATAGATGCCGACCAGCTTCCTCTCACCCATCTATCTCGGGTTGGGGCTGAGGGGAACGGGACAACGTTCTCTCACCCCTGAGCTCCGATCTGGGGTGGTGGATTTTGAACAAGCTGTTTCATCCCCACTCACACCTTCCTCAGTTCCCCTTTCTTTCTTCTTTCACTATCTATCAATTTTACGCCGAGCCCAAGGTAGAGCAGCCATGCCGATGGGCTGCCAGGCCACTAAGTAAGAGGAGCGGCCTAAAATAGTGGCAGCTGATTCTGCCGGCCACGTACTCACACCTCGCAGAGCGGGTTACTGCGTGGAGGTAATTAGCGTTTGTTTCCCGTAGAGATAATAGAGTCACCATGCCCGATAATGAGATAAAAACAACCTATCCCTTTTCCCTTCACCAGTGACGGAACAGCCTTCGGGCAGCTCCACCGAAAAAATAGAAGCCCACCCCCTGTGCTTTCATAGGGTACCCTCCAAATTTATTCTCTCTTTTGCTTACGGGTGTAGGGGAGTTCCCCTCAACTCCGTCTCTAGAGGTGACCTCGGGTGCCTCCCTCTTTCCAGCGGCAGTCCCTCCTTTATTTCCAAGGAAATTGCCAAGAAAGCAGGCAAGCGGCAAATAATTGACAGCTCCCACTGATTAGGCCAACCCTTAAGGGAAGGAGGGAAGTCAGGGCCCATTGGCTCCTTCACTCTAAAGACCTGCGGGCTCGTATATTGAGTTTAGAGGGGGTCACCGTACGGGCCCCCCTCTCTTCCCCGACCAACAGCGTTGTAACCAATGGGACCGGTGATGTCCGATGGAGATGAAGGAGGAAGGCATCGAGCCCCCACCCTGAGATGGATATGGTCCCTGAGGCAACCCATCCCTAGACGCTAGAACCTTCTATGGGGAATAACCTGGGATCGGTGCCAAGCACCGAACCCGAGTCAGCCTCTAGGCAAGGTCCTCCTTAAACGGCCCGGGTCTCCAAGGCCTTACAAGGAGAGGAGGGATCTCTTCATCCTGCTGGTGCTCCTGTGACAGCCAAGATCTCCTCCATCTCTGAGAAGAATCTTGCAGAGGCCGGTACATCTGGCCTGGGGGCTCCTGTCGGGGGAGAGGAGAAGCGGGTTCAATTCCCACCCTCCTCTCCTAAAAAGAAAAGAAACAACAAGAAAATGACTCGGGGCTCCTCTCCATCCGCTGGGGCTGCGGGGATGGATGGGTCTGCTGCCACTTCGGTAAGCGACCAAGCCAAGATCAGCACGTCTAGCCTTGTTGCTCCTCCGGGTGGAGAGTCTCTGAAGAAGCCAAACGTGCAGGTGCACAGAGCGGAGCCTCGATTACGCACGGGCACCTCATTCCAAGACTACCTGGCGTTTTCAAGCCCACTGGCTTCAAATGCTTCCTTGTTATTCGCCCTAACATGACTTATCAGAGGAGAACTTTAGCTATGTCACCCGTTTCTCGGACGGGAGCCTTTTGGCGAAAGCGTTGAATCACTCCGAGGTGCCCATGATTAGCGCCCTTCGGACACTTGATGGCACGCCTGTGTGTGACGCCGCGTTCTACTAATGAACTTCGTGAAAGGAGTAGTTTATGCGAGGGAACTCGTGGACTACTTCATATATTTCATCACCTTAGAGCTGGCCGACCATGGGGCGGTCAAGGTCAAGCGTGTTACGAGAAAACAGAGAGGGCCCTCGAGACCCACCCCTTCACTCTTCGTCACGTTCGACTGTGACAGGCTCCCTGAGTCGGTGTGTGCTGGTTGGTATCGCTATCGCGGGAAGGCATTCGTGCCACTGCCACGAGGTGCTACTACTGTCACCGCTTCGGCCATATTAATCGCTCCAGTACACGCGCAAAGACGAGGCTACCCGAACTCTGTGTAAATTGGTCTAAGGTCGCACACGATAAGTCTTAATCGTGTGTGGTCAAGTGTGTCAATTGTGGAGAGCCGCACCCCGATTCTTCGAAGCAATATGGTGCGTATATCCTTGAGAAAGAAATCCTAGCCGTTCAGGAAGGGGATCGTCTCTCATTTCGCGAGGCTTAGGACTTGGTCCTGCCGCGCCCGGCGCTGCCCCAATATTAAGAAAGACAACTATGCTCCTGGCCCCTTCAGGCCTCCGAGCACGGTCTTTTCAGCGCCCATTCGGAATCCTTCTGCGGGTTATACCAACCCTGTGTGCTCCCCTGGTAAAGCTGGGGCACAAAGATTTCAGACCCAGCCCGGGCTAAAAACAGGGCTTCCCTCTCTTCCCCAACCAACATGACCAAAGGAAAGCAGCAGCCGTAAAGCAGTAAAGGAAGCAGCCGCGCGCCTCTACCAAGTCGCCAGGACTCACAGGAGGCAACACCCCAGCCATTTTCCTGGGTTCCTAAAGCTGCCCCCTACCGAAAGGAGAACAGCACTAAAGGGGCTTCGGCTACATCTCCCACACCAAGTTGTGGGCTGGGTGGCTCGGAGAAGGTGGATCCTCCAAAAGAGGGACCAAGCCTCCGAAGCCGCACCACTTACCTAAGGTTTTGAGGCGGAGGGTGGAAAAGACTTGCATGGCGAGCCCAACCTCCCCTGATAGGTCCTCGAAGGCGACAGGGCCTTCAGTGCTTTGTCCGGCCCACAGCGCCCAGAGTTCTGCCTCCGGGAAGCGTATGGCCATTCCCATGAGGGTCTTCTCTTTGAAGAGGGCCTCCGCATCTTGTCTGAGCTAGGCCTGGGGGCCATATTTCTTCAATGAAATTGCCGTGGACTCTGGGCCACTTGGAAGGAGCTGCGGAGCCTTGTCCTCCTGTTCCCCGTTAGCGATATTTTTGCAGGAGACCATGCTCGGCGTGTGCTCCCTACCCACTCTCGCCAGGTATAAGAGTTTTTTGAATCGACCACCACGGGATGGGGGACGCGTAGGAGGATGCGCGATTTACACCCGGCATGATGTCTCTGTTCTTCACTTTGCTTCTGTACAGCTGAACCTCGATAGGAGGTATACTGATATTTCCCTGTACATTACACCGTCAGCCGACTTCGACGCTGGGGACTTCCACCGCGTCGTGGCACGGTTGCCGAGGCCCTTTCTCTTGCTCGTAGATCTAAACGGTAGACACCCCATCTGGGCAGACTACTCGATTAATCCCAGAGATCAAGTCCTTGCCGATCTGATCGACAAGCAGGAGATAGGTGTCATAAATGTTGATGAGTTTACGCATTACTGCCCGAGAACCTTTTCATTTTCCTGCCTCGATCAATATTTATGCTCCCGATTACACAGCCTGATTTTTGGTTCGGGGTAGTCGATGACCTCCATGATGGTGGTTACTTTCCCATTAAAATATCATTTTCTGGGCCGCTGATGCCCAAGAACCCGAACTGGTGGTGCTTGGCGCGATCGCGATGGTCCTCACATCAGGAAATGACTGATTTCTCTATCTCAGTCGAGGAGTTTAAGCAGGTTGCTGAGGCCGTTGAGTTTTTCTCAGACTATCTGAGAAGAACTATTTCGAGAACTTCTGGCCATTTTGCACGGCGACCAATCCCCTGGTGGTCAGCGGAGTGTGATATGGCCCTAAAACAAAAGCTTTATGCCTACATGCGCTATAAGCCCCGCCCGAACGATTTTACTGTCGGTGAATTTCGTCGGGCTAGGTTTCGGTATATTTCGAAGCATGTCCGCCGCTCTTCTTGGCGGACATACGTGTCTTTATTTAACGGGAAAGACCCTCTAGCAGAGGTGGGAAAGCGAATCAAAAAGACTTGGGGTATGTTCTCGCAAAACGCCCCTCCCGTTCGCCATGATAATGGGACCACAATCTCGGATCCCGCGTCCTTGGCGGAATCTTTCGTGACATCTTTCTCAGCATTCTCTAGCCGGGATGCTGCTTCGCCAGCATTCAATGCGCGTTTTGATGTCGCGGAAGGCCACCGACTGCCCTTTACTTCCAAAGACGGATAACTCTTCAACGAGAGGTTACGTTCTTCTTTAGCTTCGTTCGCGGAAACCGCCCCACGTCCGGACGAGAAATGACCTTTTTATTAGATTTTTTCAACAGGAACTTGGTAGAGGGTATCCTCCCAGATTCTTGGCGAATTGCTACTAAACTCGATTTTCACAAACCGTGCAGAGATCACTCTACCCCACCGGTTTTCGCCCAATCGCTCTAACCTTCTGCGTCTGCAAGTTGATGGTGAAATTGGTAAATGTTAGATTAGACATTTTTCTGGACAGCGTAAGCCATCTTTCTTCTGCACAGTGCGGCTTTCGCAAGCTCTACTCGGACGGGGAAAACGCCGTCTGTGAGGTCTTCCTTTGTAGCCAACACTGCGCCACGGTGTTTTTAGATCTGAAGAAGGCCTATGATACCGCATGGTGATACGGTATCATGGAGACTCCACACGTTGGGGGCGAGGGGACACGTCCCAATGTTTATATCTGAATTTTGGCGAGATCGCTGATTCCGCATACCGGGGGGGGGGAGCCCTCTCAGGCTTAATGGAGTAGGAAGAGGGTGTCCCATAGGCAAGTGTCCTCAGTGTCACATTCTTTGCCCTGAGCATCAACAACATCACCTCAGGGCTGCTGGAAGATGTTCTTGCTATGCTCTACGTGGACGACCTTTCGATCTCTTTTGGAGCGGCCCAGATTCCAACTTTGGAGCGTTGACTCCAACAGGCATTTGACCGCGTCTCTCGCTATGCCGAAGCGCAGAGGCTTTGGTTTTTCCTGGCCAAGACTAAGGTTGTGGACTTCTGCCGCTATCCACGGCTCCGTCCTAACTTAGACCTGTTTCTAAATGGGGTGCGCCTGAAAGTTGTAGACTCGCACCGTTTCCTTGGTCTTGTATTTGACAGACGCTTCACCTGGGTGGCTCATATGCACTGCTTTAGGGTCTCTTGTAACTACGACATGGATATTATTCGTTCCGTGTCTTTCAGTACCTGGGGCGTTGATAGGGCTATTGCCTTACTTTTTTATCGATCCTTTGTTCGTTCGAAGCTCAACTACGGATGCGAGTTTCATGCATCCGCAGCCGAGCGTGTATTGCGGAAAGAGGACTCGATTCACCACACCGGTCTTCGCCTGCCAACCGGTGCCTTCCGCACTTCCACTATTGAGATCCTACTTGTCGATCCTGGGGAGATGCTACTCGCTCTTTGCCATGCACAGGGCATTATTCGCCTGTTCGCGCGAGCCCGGAGGCTCTCTCACTCGCCACCAGCTCTCACTGCATTCGCAGCAGATTTCGACGGTGCCTATGCCGCAGAGAGACGCCAGTCATACCGTTAAGTTGCGTGCAATTGCCCTGCGACTGTTCCCATGGACCTACCCCTAATGCCTTGACGGCTTCCGGTTTCTTTCTGTCTTCTCCCAATTGGACACACTCGCGGGAGCACCGCCACTTGATAGAACGCTCGCCTGCGCCTCATTGTGGCGACTGCGTTATCCCCCACGCTGATCGGCACATTCTTGTTTCATATCCCATGTCGTAGAATGGCCCTCTGTTTTTGCTCATTATACTCTTTGACACCCTTTTAGTAGCGGTATGCTTTGTGGTTCGTAAGTTACTTCTTTATGAAGTAGGCTATGTTCTAAGAGTGCTAATTCAGTAGTCTTTTTCTTAGGGAAGAGCTATTTTAAACACATAAGGATAAGAGGAAACACCAGATATCTATCAAAATAAACATGTATTTTAAATGAAACACTTAACTATAACAAACCAACAGTTAACACATTTCTATCTTTGGCATCTAAGATCTTTCGCACGGATACAATGACAAAAATAAACAAATAGGCTTCCCGTAAACATACCAATTGCCGATTAGTATTTTTATCGCGACTCTATTTGATTAGCGTTAAACATTAAATTAACGTACTCTCGTCTACAAACACATATGACCTAGGTTCAAGAACAATGGTTTCTACTCCCCTTTAAAACGTGAGACATACTAAACTTCTACTATCGCAATATGAATATAAATGTTTTTTCTAACTTACATGACAGAAGGTATTAGGTATTGCCGGATGTCGCTGGCGGACTTATCTCTCGCTTTGAAGTGTTGTGGCCGCTGGTTGAATTTTCGTCGAGGAGGGATAGCTTGTCGCCTGTGATGGAGCTGATTCTTCAACGTAATTAAAGAACGGGAGCTCGTTGGGGCTGGGTTCTTCTCCTCTCACTCTTACGGAGCTTGAGATGTGAGAGTCGCTCGAGTGTGAGCGGCTTTGATTTTCTTCAGTCAGACTTCTTCGCAGTCTGTAAAGGATTCTTCGGTATGGCACCGATATAAAGCTTGACTATTTAGGTTAATACGGCCTGGAAAGGGGGGATCGATTTTCTCAATCTGATCCTATCGTTTCTCACGGAAATAGTCTTGTATGGCTGAAGGATGGATCTTCACGAACTAACCCTTCTTCTGGCGTATCGATTTCTAATCTTCTTGTCTGGCTAAAGGATCGATCTTCACGAACTAATCCTTCTCTGGCGTATCGACTTCTAATCTTCTTGTTTGGCTGAAGGATCGATCTTCACGAACTAATCCTTCCCTGGCGTATCGACTTCTGATAATCCTCTCTCTACTTTGCGGGGCTTATTTATAGGCGGATTGCCGCCCCATCTAAAGGGGGAAGGGACCAGGCCACAGAGGCAAGGGGGGGGTGGGACGCGAATGGTAAGTTAGCATCTGGAGAGAGCGAGAATTGCTGAGGTGGGTGGCACTGGGGTTCCCAAGTCAGCTCGCTAATTAGAGGCTCGCAACCGCACCGCTACTTGGCGTGCCTTTTGACTCGCACCGCTTTTTTTTCATAACCACGGGTTTATGGGTCTTGTAGGTAATTGGATCGTTAGAGCGTCGTTTAAGGACCTTATGTGGTCGCCTTAAAACAGATGTTAGCTCCAACTGCCCACAGCGGCGGGGAGATAACACATGGTAAGCATTTTCGCCGGCTACCTTTCCCACGCTTCTCCTCATGAGGGGGGGGGGCTTTAATGTACCTATACTCCTCCAGGATGCTTAATGTAGCCATTTCTCTACATCCCAGTCTGGGTGATCTTCGCGCACGCTACCTGTCAGGGTACCGGCATTTGTGGGGTTGCTACCGTTTGTCCCTTGTACTCGGGACGGGTTCGTTCAGACTGACTTGTGGACTTTGGCCTCCTCCACTTTATTTAACTGGTATAGTGTTTTTTTGTTGTTGTTGTTTTGTATGTCTAGTGTTCCTGCGCCAGGGGGAGGCGGACCTTCCCCCGACACCGGAGCGTGCTTCCTGCTTGTTGCCCTTTTCCTTTTTTATTGTTATCGTTTTTTGTTTTGTTTTGCATATTGTTATTTTAATGTAGCCTAGTACTAGCTTGTCGTTAGTACGGCGACTTATACCCAAGTAGGCAGTCGCCTGATGGCATCCTAAATAATAAAAATGCACAATTTACACCCATGTATCTGTGTTATTCTCCCTCTGTGAATGCATTTGTATCGTCATCGCGGAGGTGTTATCACTATCAGCGCTCAAGAAATATTAACAGAAAATGTCGTTGTGTAAAGAAGGATGAACCCTAAATTTGAGTGACTTGCTCCAAGGCCGTGCATTCAGACTATCTCTTGCACAATCAAATGTTTGAATTTTCGAGCTTTGCAACATACTTCTTTAAACAGTGCGATTCCTATCCTTTGAAAATTAAACCATGGTCGGTCCTTCACCTCTAAAGATAAAAGGACACCCTCAGCTCCTGGCCCTTCCTGGACTATGATTACGGTAGCCTGCGGGCCCATAAGGAACCTTTCTGCGGGTTTTATCTATCGTAGGCCATCCCAGTAAGACGCAGCAATAAAAGCTCAGAACCTGGAGCCCCTCTTCCCTCGCATGACCGGTTCGCAATAAGCAATGCGGTGACGCATTGCAGGAGGCCCAGTTACTCCAGAAACTCAATTAAACCACAGTAGGAGGGCATGAATCTGTTCCGACTTCAATGGACAAGTAGTAGCGTCCCTGATCCGACAAGTAACTCGCGCGCGAAGATCCCCCTACGCTGGGGCAATCGACTAGAATGTGCCAGGCAATCTGAGGGAACAAGCAGTCTTCTGTCTAAAGTTAAGGGGAGCGCCTTATCAAAGGACACTTTGTCCTGCGAGTATTCCACATTTAAAGGCGGCAGAAAATGGCCTGAAGTCGTCAATGCTTCGGGAAATAATTCAAGTAGAAAGTAGCATCTCCCATCTTTCTTGCCATGCCTATAGAACCGCTGACCTGAATCTTGCCTTGTCATCAGAATGGGGAAGAGTGAAAATCTAGTTTTGACTCCTAGTCTTTGCAGACTGCTTAATACTTCATCAGTGCGAAATACGGTGCAGAGATTCAAATCAATATATTGATGGCATTCAGTGCGTTGATAGTCGTTTTGCATCACAATCCAGGCTCCGAGCGGTCTATTGCGACCAGCTTGGCAGTGAAGACAGACGGAGCACCCAGGAGAGCTTCACCGGCTTAAAACCACGGAAGATCGCGTTAAAGCCAATCCGCTCTAAGGATTTAGAGCCATCTGCTTACACTGGGATGGCTAGAGTTTGACAGGGCGTGTGCTCTTAAAGATTGAACCAAATACTTCCAGTACTGTAGAAGCTTTGGGAGCAAGTCATGGTGACAAACGTTCAGAAATAGTAGCATTCAGGGTGAGGTCCTGAGAAGAAACAGAGGGGCAGTGCGGGAGGCAACAATCGGAGAACAGTGTGGATCGAGCTCACCTTCCCTAGTTTACGCTCGGCAGCAGACTCGCAAAACTCGCCCCTAGTCTATTTTCGAACAAACAAATGAGCAGTAAAAAGGTAAAGATGCAAACCTATCAGTACCCCATGTGCTGAACGCCACGACAGAATAATGCCCATGGTGGGATGCACAGACCTTAAGACTGCGAATATGCGCCTCCCAGGTAGAGCGGGGGGAAGGGGGAAATCGGCTGATTTAGGGTCTCGATGAGGGTCCCCGACATCGCCGAGAATCCACTCAATACGTTACTCTGCTTATTAAATGGGGTTTCCTCCTTCGGCCCGAGGAAGCTCTGGGATGGGGCCAGCCATCCTTGCCCGGTTACCCGCCGAATCGTCATGGATATCGTCCACCCTCGAAACAGCCCCGAAAAAAGATGATCCACTAGTCTTTTTCTTTTCTTGCGTGTTAGGAGGGTGGGCCAACCTCGGCCTGCTTCTTTGCCGCCGAAATGGCAATGGACCCAGTTGTGTTCGGAGCTTCACCCAAAGAGAAGATTCCTCCTTTTTCTTTTATTCCCCAACGTCGCTATATTAAATGCATGGCTTCATTTACCATGAAAATTTAATTTATCTACTCATTATATATATATATATATATATATATATATATATATATATATATATATATATATATATATATATATATATATATATATATATATAAAAGTATGTGTGTGTGGAAAATTCACAAAGTATCGCGTGAGTAAGCAATAAAGTACAGTAACGTACGTGTAACTATAGGGATAAAACCTATAGTTACACAATGTATTTTCTTGCGCAAATTAGTCCTATTACTGTGGCTTTATCCATATATATATATATATATATATATATATATATATATATATATATACAAAGAAACCACTTTTTGGGAGCATAAAGTTTATTAGAACGGGACTAGTTTCGATATGTAACTTCTCATATCATCTTCATTCGTAAAGAAGAGAAATTGACAAAGAAAACTGAAATATTGGAATATATAATAACAGGCAACTGATATTAATTAACATCACGCCCATTCACTCCACGCACAACCGTACCCCAGAGTAGCGTACTGGTATCCACACTCTACATAATGTACAATAATGACACCCCACGCCCACCTCAAAACTGCAAAACTGCAAGCATACACGCATACTGTCCTACGCCGAGGAGGGAACCATTCTCGTCTGCGGGCAGGGCCCAAAGAATTGCGCGCCATGCACAAATAATACTGAATGTTAAGACAGGATATAAGGATAAGTGGCTCATAGCTATGAATCCTCAGAAGACACAGTTGATACTCTACAACATACAAATATACATTATACACGCATATACCAGACAAAAACCACCCAGACCCAACAAACTTATATATAAACCTCAAAAAAATATTATGGGCAACACTTTAAAGCTCCTAAAATTCCACTCACACCAAAATATCACAAACAAGAGTCAAAATCATAAACAAGAAGCTGCGCAGGTTCTATCCTGCCAGCCGCAAATTACAACTACACCTATATAAAACACTAGTCTGATCACTCATCACATATGTCCCGGTCACACTTGTAGTAGCGAGTCAAAGACAGCAGAAGAAAGCACAGCGCATTCAGAACCTCTGCTCTGAAAGGTGCATGCTACTCTCCTATGTACACACGCATGTCCACACTACTCAAAAACAATAAGCTAATACCACTCAATACATAAACCCACCCGCTTAATTTCGCAGTTGAGGAAACTCGCAAGAGACCCAATATACGAGGGGCATTCAATAAGTTTTGCGAATCGGTAGGGCAAAACAGAGTTAAGGGGATGGCTGTTTGTGGAGGTGTTAGGACAAGTTATGACAAGTCAGGACCTGCAGCCGTACGCTCCTGCCTCGTCTATTTAAGAAGCAGTAGCTGATCGCCGACACCACCCCTTCCTATGCAACCATTGCTCCCTGGAATAGGGAGTTCCACCATGGTCGTGAGTCCCTTGAAGATGACCCCCATCCAGGACGCCCGTCAGACGTGACCAATGAGGACAATGTGGCCCGTGTGGAGAGGATGATTCTCGAAAATCGACGGGTGAAGGTCGAAGAAATCGAGTGAGAACTTGGAATATCACATGGAAGTGTTATCAACATCATCCACTACAATTTGGCCATGGCCAAAGTCTCTGACCGTTGGGTCCCTAGAAACCCCACGTCCCATGATCGACTTTAACGTCGTCAAAGTCCACAAGGCCAGAGTTGCACAAGCTGCCCTGCGCGAATGCGGATTCGAGGATCTCAACCATCCCCTCTGCAGTCCAGATCTGGCCCCTAGCGACTACTTTTTATTCCGCCAGCTCAAGGCTGCACTGCGTGGACGCCGGTATTGGGACGGTGAAGATGTCCAGCTCGCCGTCCAGGAGTGGATTGAACAGCAGTCGCGAGATTTCTGGTTGTCGATAATTCGAAGCCTCAGGGACAAGTGGCGCAAATGCATTGAAGTCGAGGGTAGTTATGTTGGAAAATAATAAAACACTCTTCCTCATATCTCGTTTCCTTATATCCGAATTGCAGAACTTATTGACCGCCCCTCGTATTTATACTTTGAAAATTTCTTACACGGCATTCGCAAATTACCCATAAACTATGGCTTTAGTAGATTCAAATCTGACTTCTCAGAAGTGGCACACGAATTTTATCACAAACTGAGGAAATTAAAAAGATTTTCTCTCATATTCAGAAACAGTGATATTAAAACGCTAAGTTCCCTATCTAATAATCCAGAAATTGTCATTACCAAACCTGATAAAGGCAATGGAGTTGTTCTACTAAATCGTACTGACTATGTACACAAAATGGAATCCATACTAACAGACACTACAAAATTTAAACTGCTCTCTGAAACACCTACAAAAATATCTCTAAAACTAGAAGATAAAGTTAACAGAGTTCTGTTAAATCTAAAATCCACTAGAGTTATAGACCAGCAAACTTATGATGCTCTCCATTCTAGTGGTTCTGGGCTAGGCTTATTATACGACCCCCCCAAGCTACACAAAGCTGATGTTCCTCTCCGACCAATTTTGGCTTCCTATTCTCTTACAACTTTTAACCTTTCTAAATATGTTGCTAATTTGCTCTCTGGGTTAGCCATAGGTCAATACACCATAAAAAAACACAGCTATTCTTTTGTTAATGAATTAATGTCACACAATTTTGCCCGCTCAAAAGTCGTAATCAGTTACGATGTATCTTCATTATTTACAAATGTTCCTGTTAATGAAACAATTGATATTATTTTAAATCTAATTTTTAACAAAACAGGCACCTTTCACAATTTCTCTCGTCAAAAGTTCAAGACAATTTTAGAAATGATTTTTAATGAGAATGATTTTTTATTTAATAACGAGGTTTACCAACATATAGATGGAGTAGGAATGGGTTCACCAATAGCTCCAATAGCAGCTAATATTTTGATGATTCATCTTGAAAACAACTTTATGAAACATTGCCCTTTAAATTTCAAACCCATATTTTATCGTAGGTATGTGGACGATTCCTTTGCTATTTTCAATAATATATATATATATATATATATATATATATATATATATATATATATATATATATATATATATATATATATATATATATATATATATATAGTTTCTTTTTAATGATGCCCAAAGGTTTGGGATTTTGGTCAGGGCTATTCCCAGGCCAGTCTATAATAAGGTTTACGTCACATAAATTTAAGAAATCTTTTACTTATTTAGCTGTATGACAAGGGGCAACATTTTGCTGAAACTATTTTGCTTTGCACATGTCCATACACTCTTCACCATGTTCAGCGATCAATTCAAAATATCTGACTGCATTCATAGTCCCATTAGCAGGTAGGAAAATGGGATCTTTTCTGTTTGGTGGCAGGTGGATCTTTTGTACCAAATTTTCACCAATGATGCAGTTTTAAGTGATGAATACGAATATAACATTTATTTTTTGGAGAAATGAAAGGAGGTATTAAAAAAAACCAATTTAATGCGCACTAGTTTATAACATTATTCTATATTCAATTATGATTATATACTGGGGGCTGTGCCCCCTCCCCCCAATTGATTAAAACTCAGGATCATCGTAGGAGAGTCCTCCTGCTGTGCTAAAACCCCCACGAGCAGTCCCCTAGAATTTACTCCAAAAAGGTGAAACATATTGGAACACGGCGGTACCCACCGTGAGATGCTCGATTCCTACTTATGTGAATTTATGTGGCGAAAAAGCAATATAAATTTGTTTAAAAAATATTATGGGATACTTATATCTAAATACAAATGAATGTTTGAAAAAAATAATAAAGGGACTGAACAATAATATTGGGAATTCATATGGCAGTTTAAGTGCGTTTCATTTCTATTTCGTTTTTTTCCAAAAATATATCGACAACCAAAATTTACAGTTTGAAATTTCTTTTTTTTTAGATACTTCCTTTCATTTCTCCAAGAAATGTTATATCGTATTCAGAACTCAAAACTGCATTATTGTCGAAAATTTGGTACAAAAGATCCGCCTGCCGATGTATTAGATTTACTGTACTTTCAGTAACTTTACGAGGGCGACCAGTCTTTATCCCGTGAGTAGGAATGGTCTCTACACCACCATTTTTATATTTCTTGATCCACCGTTGAACCGAACGTCTACGAATTCGAACACATTCAGCAATTTCTTGGGTACCAATATTTTGCTTGTGCACCGCTATAATCTAACCTGTAATGACATCACTGAGGGGTTTATTCTTCCCCATTTTCCCAAAACGCTTAAAATAGTACAATAAACCACTGAATATGTCAAAAAAAATACGGAAGGGTGTGCAAACACAACCTACCAGGCCGAAATCATGAAGACAACTGAGCTTAAAATGTGTGACGTCAATGAGTCAAGAGCAGAGGCCAGATTTTCCAGAAACGCTTAAACAATATTCTACTTATATGCAGAGGATATACATAGGGTCATTATGAAATTGGAAAAAATGTAGTCGGCGACTACACTTTTTTCCAGTACTATATATATAATATTAGGAGTATGGTCAACCATAATTGTAGTCAATACATGAAATAAAAATGCAAAATTTGATAGAAAAGTAAATAATTATGTCATGATCACTTATCCTTTTCTGGCTACAATAACACTATTTACGAATAATAGTGTGTGACTGATCAGGAATTATTGGTTTGAGGAATAGGTTCTTGCGATTTTATCAAATTTATTCATTACCATTAACAATTTCAGAAAAACTTCCTTTTTAATTGATAACAATATGCAATTTAATCAATAATGTATTTTCCGTTGTTATTTACGACTTCTTCCTAACGTTCAACTAGTTTTTCGATGCCTCTGCAATAAAAATCTTTGGATTTTGACTCGAAGAATTTGTCTAACCAGGTTCTTAATTCCACATCAGTATTGTTGTTGGAGAGCGATCGGAACAGATGGAAATCCGATGGAGCCAAGTCTGGCGAATATGGAGGATGTGGCAGGATTTCCCAATTAAGCGTTTGGATGGCGTCTTTTGGCATATTGACAATGCGAAGACGAGCATTATCGTGTTGCAGAAGGAATCCATAACTTCGATGAGGTCGCTTTTCACGAAGAGCATCGGCGAGTCGATACATTTGTTGAACGTAGAGTTCTGCATTGACAATCTCGTTGTTCACAAGAAGCTCATAAAGAATTATGCCTTCACAATCCCACCACACACACAGCATCACTGAAGTGTTTTTTTTATTGGGGCTAAGACATTGTTTTCGATGGTTCATGTTGACATAAACACACCACTTTTCGTCGCCATGATGATAAGGTGAAGAAATCTGTCCTTATATCCACGAGTAGCCTTGTGACGAGCAAGCAAACCTGTGGCAATCGTGGAGCGTTGAAGTTTGTTGCTTTCGCTCAAAGCGTGCGGAACCCATACACCGAGTTTTTGAACTTTCCCCATCGAATGAACGGGATTCACTACAGTTTTCTGATCACACGCCAATTGACGAGGATTTTAATGAAGAAGGTCGTTCAATCGATCTTTATCCAACTTAATGGGGCGACCAGAACGTTCTTCGTCATTAAGATTGAAATGGCCGTTTTTGAAACATGGAAACCACCATTGAGCTGTCCTTTCTGATAAAGCATTTTCTCCGTACACAGCACAAATATCGCGACGAGCTTTGTCTGCGTTTGCATTGTTCCCGTCTCAATTGAAAATGAATAATAATAAGTGTCGAAAATTCGCCTTTCTTTCAACTTGACATTCCATTTTGAGGGTACAGAACAAAAATTAAATTAGCACAATTTTTAAATAAATCGGAATGACTTATTACTCAACTTCAAGACGTTGCATAAGGCTATGTTAAGAGACATAGCCTAACCTTTGCAAATTATGCTTTCATTACTTATTATTGTTTTTTAATATGCACAAATCACGTCAACAAAACTTAAATCAACACATTAAAAAAACGCAAGAACTTATTCCTCAACCTAATAAAAGAAAGGATAATATAGCTGTGAGTACAAATCTGGCAACATTTACCCGTTGACAAAACCAACAGGAACTGTGCAAAAGTCTCTCCTCTCTCTCTGTCTACATTACAAAATGCGAATTTTAATGTTATCATATTTTTGAAAGTGATGCAAGCTAAAATCACGCTACTACACATGCCACTCTTCAGCCATATTGAAAGAAAAAGTGGTAATTTAAGCCTCACCTGTATATGAGAAGGTAATCAAACCGTGAAAATGAGAAGTAGCATTTGCTATTATGGAGTGGTAAGGATGACTGTTGGGCAGAGAACGATGATACCAACAGGGCCAACAGCGAGTATAGCGGTCTGTGTTTTCTTTAATTTCATTCAATGGAAAACTATTTTTAAAAATCTGAACATCACGGACATATTGAAACCAATCTATTTTCTTTATCTGACCCTCACGGACCCCTTGAAACCCATCCATGGACCCCAGGTTAAAAAAATCTGGCTCTACTTTTTCTACCGCGTTCTTAGATTTCAGACATATAAGCCTCACCCCGTAATCCTATTAAAATCAATAATTTTTTTAAATTGATTAATATGAAATGTTCATATTATATTTTATTTCAGAAAAAAAATCACTTCAAAATGATATATAATAACACTATAATGTGGTTCAAAATTCACAGTGTCTCCCAAGATGGCGGCCAATCTATTTTTCGTTATAACATCCTAATTAGAAATTGCCCCACATTAAGTAGTGAAAATGCTATATAGTGTATATATATATGATGGCACTTGCGTATATTTAAAAAAAAAGAGAGAGATTTATAACAAAGCGGCCACAAAATTCGACTCATTGAAAAATTGAAAAAAACGACTCATGGTCATTTTCAAGAAGGATTATATCTTTACTTGGTCATTTTGGCAAGGAATTGTCTTTAGTAGTGGCCACTGTGAGTGATTGTTTTTACTAGATCCCCCCAAATGTAGGTACTACTCTCTTTCAACGTTAGATCATTCATTTTAGGGGATGACGTAAAATATTTCGGATACAACCTTAAACTGTACTTCAATTTAATGTGGGTTAAGAAACATCAGCGAGCTTGTAAACCGTTATGTACAAATGATGTTTTGTTCTCGTAAGTCTGCAATAACTTGTGTTAATAATGATCTAGAAGAATAAATTAATCTCAGTGATTAAAAGATACCGAACAATAGTCAAACAACATATTAGCACTGCATTCTCAGCGAGTCAAAGGTAAATATGTAGTTATGACTAAATGTAGTAATTTGTTATATCTTAAATTTACCACAAAACATCTGCTTCATTATTAGGGTGCGGAAGATAACACGTTATCTTTAATCGTATTCTCGAACCTCACGTTAGTTCTCTTGAAATCATGATTTTGAGGTGTCGTGTTCGATGTTCGTGAAATAAATTTGATAGATTACTAGGTCTGTAATGGAAAGTTTTATCAGCGATTACACTAACAAAGTGAGTTTGTTCGGTGAGATTTTAGGTTGTGCTCATTAGTGCGTAAAAGTCTGTTATAAATCCCCCAGTCTTCTCTTTGTAGTTATCCCTCCAGACGACGTCGGAAACAGAGTCTGAGAAAAATGGGTTATCGGGCAAAATAAAATCGATATTATGACTAATTTTAGTTTGGCGTCATGTCATGTCATTTAAAACAACGGTTTTGTTATATTCAAAATGGTAAAGTTTCTTTTATTCCTATTTTCCAAAAAGCTTATTTTGTTAGTTTTTTTGAGTGGACTCACAAAAACTTATTATTTATCGACACATGTAACACATAGCTAGTAGAATTTTATCATATGACGAATTACTAAGGTAATATTGATAAAAATCTCGCTAAATTTCACAAACTTGAAACAAATATTTGAATTTCCTAAAAAATCTTATAACCATCTTACATTTTTATAAACACTGGAACTCGTTTTATCATTGTCATCGGAGACGTCTTAATCAAATGACATCTTTTAGGATTTAAATTACACTGGTTTGCTGAGGGGCGCACTTACGTCAATCAACCGTCCCCCTCATCTTCAATTAAAAATAATATATGTATATACCAACTGATGGCTATGATTTTCTCCATCTATAGTAAATATTTAGCTTTTCAACAGAAGATTTGTCGGTGTTGGAACGAAATTACTTCTAGTATTTGTTTTCTCGCAAATTTAATTGAATAAACCTTTTCTTCAGCTTGTGGTTGTCATGTGGATATTTCCTAATTAACAAATCAGTATTATCTCAAATTGAAATATATGCGCGTAAGTAATAATTCTCCTTAGTAGAGGGCTAACATTTTATGGTAAAAATCTACGGTCTGCTTTCTGTGCCAGGCGTACGATGGAGCAAGATTTTTTTGAATTATTATAAATTCAATCAACAACACTGAGTTTACCTTCCTACTTAGCCTACACAAGGATGGATATGACTTCTTATGGAGATATTAGAAATGTATGGTAACGGAAGTATACTCATTGGAAAGTGTGCAATATGCCATTACAGCTTACTTTTGTCTGTAGGGTTGAGTCTATGATACTCGTTTTATTTTCATAACAGAATACCGAAGATAATGACGCTGATAAAGTTTTCATTCTACATTGCTGGTTATTAAGTGTTATACTCTAGGTTGAAATAACTTTAATACTTATTTCGTGGTATTTATATTTTAAAGAGAAATATCTAAAATTCCAGTTAGAACTCTTAAATATATATATATATATATATATATATATATATATATATATATATATATATATATATTTTTATATATATTATATATATATATATATATTTTTATATATATTATATATATATATATATATATATATATATATATATATATATATATATATATATATATATATATATATATATATATATATATATATTTATATTTTTCTATATTTCTATCATTAAAGTGGATATAAAACCGCAGTGTTGACAAAAGTCATTGAAGTTAAAAAATATAGCGCTACCTTTGGAAGGAAACCCCCTCGAGTAAAATTTGATTTTAGCCCTAGACTTTTTAGATATTTTATCGTGTGCATCTTTTGTGTATTCAGGTGATATTGAAATATTCATAATTGTATCATGAATAATGCTAGACTCGCAACACATGTACGCAATGATATAGTTAGGAGAAGGGTATGTATGTTTTTTATCCATATTTAAGAGAGAGTTGCTTTGGAGAAATGCTCCCTTTGCGAAAAAAGGACTGGTCGAGTTTTAGTAACGAATTCTCACCTTATTCTGCACCTTAGGCTAACCTTTCATTTGAAGGCTTAATAAATAACCTCTGTTAACTATAGTTTGCTCAATTCAAGGATGGAAGCAAAACAAAAGAAAAACAAAAAGTTAAATATAAAAAATTGACCCATTTTATATAATTAAGTGCTCTCAAGTTATTTTTTTTTCTTTCTCTTTATCCTTAAATTTTCCGCCCGCATTTCCCATTCTCTCTGTCATTTCCTGGGGTGGGTGGAGGGGAAAGCTAAGAAGTGAAAACTAACGAAGGAATCCCTACCAGAACATTTGTGGAGAGCTTCGTTGAAGTGGTCAAGTTACGGCCTAAAAATAACTAAATAAAACAAAAGCCAACGAGGGCATCTTTAAAGTTGTAAAAAAAAAAATCTATAGAGGGTGAAAATGTCGGCCGGGAGCATACACAAAACTACAAAAAGCAAATTTGTAAATTATCCGCAGGTAAAGGAAAAGGTAATTCCAAGCCATTTTGTCTTTACAAAGGCCTCATCAGGAACATGAAATGGCCTTTTCTTTTTGCAAGTATTTTACATCTTAAGTCTCGCTTGATTTTTGTGAGCCTATTTGCATTGAAGTATAGGCCTACGGATATCTCCGAAGAGGCTTATTGATCACAAATTGTACTCTGCAAAATATTTTAACTTTCTGTAGTCGTGACTTTATACAAATTTTCACTTTTGAGTCCATCCACTTCTGAGTATTTTTATTCTGTAAATTCCTTCCCAGGAACCTTAAATGTACCTTCTGAGTTGGGGTTTGCTGGACCCAAACTAGCGTGGAAAAGGTCACTAAATTCCTTCAGGATCCCGGAGCGCGCTTCCTTCTTGGTGCCCTTTTGCTGTTTTTTTTTGCCTTTGTCCTTTTTTATCGTTATTTGTTATTTACATATGTTTTTTTAATCTAGCCTAGTAGACAGCTGTGGGCATCAAGTCAGGGACTCGAGCTTCTGGTGATGAGGGAGCGGGAACCGCCTCCCCAAACAGAAAAAAGTACGGTTGTCATCGATGCGCACTGTACGCTGCCTCTCTCAGTGGGGACCTTTAACGTGGGATTCGAATGCAGGGTCCCATCCGTCGATTAACCACATTTGGTGTGGCTTAACTTCGTTCCCTGGAACGATGGGGAGTCAAGTGTAGCAGGGGAGCCATGCTACAGTTGACAACCTGAAGGATTTCATGCCCTCCCGGCCCCAACACGCGCAGGAGGATTTTGGTTATATATCTTGGACACATTTTTACTTCCATCTTCTTCACATTACTTAATATCCCTTATCCCCCCCGTCCCCGACCCTTGCCGCCGGCTTTTCTGCAGTCCAGCTCTTGCCTCGTGACTGGAGGGGGGGGGGAGGGGGAGGCCCTCATTATGTAAGTCGACGCCTGTCTCTAACTCGACGTTAAGTATGCCCATCTCCCCGTCCCCTCTCGCTTCTCATATTTCCCTTCTTTTTTCTATAGGCCAATGTGGGAATTGCCACGCTGAGGGACACTGTGCACCGGGCTCAAGAGGTGGCTCTGAGGGGCACCAGTTTTCCTGAACGGGAAACTGGGGAAAGGTGTTTGGGCATACGAGGGGCGGTCAATAAGTTTTGCAATTCGGATATAAGGAAACGAGATATGAGGAAAAGTGTTTTATTATTTTTCAATATAACTACCCTCGACTTCAATGCACTTTCGTCACTTGTCCCTGAAGCTTCGAATTCCCGACAACCAGAAATCTCTCGACTGCTGTTCAATCCACTCCTGGACGGCGAGCTGGACATCTTCATCGTCCCCAAACCGGCGTCCACGCAGTGCAGCTTTGAGCTGGAGAAATAAAAAGTAGTCGCTAGAGGCCAGATCTGGAATGTAGGGGGGATGGTTGAGCTCCTCGAGTCCGCACTCACGCACGGCAGCTTGTGAAACTCTGGCCTTGTGGACTTTGACGACGTTGAAGTCGATCATGGGGCGTGAGTTTTCTAGGGGCCCAACGGGCACAGACCTTTGTCTTGGCCAAATGGTCGTGGATGATGTTGATAACACTTCCATGTGATATTCCAAGTTCTCGCTCGATTTCTTCTACCTTCACCCGTCGATTTTCGATGATGATCCTCTCCACACGGGCCACATTGTCCTCGTTGGTCACGTCTGACGGGCGTCCTTGACGGGTCTCATCTTCAAGGGACTCACGACCATGATGGAACTCCCTATTCCAGCGAGCAATAGTTGCATAGGTAGGGGCAGTGTCGGTGTACACTGCAACCATGCGTTCATGGATCTCTTTTGCATTCTTGCCTTCCTTGGTCAAAATTTGATCACTGCGCGGTGCTCAACCTTCTCCATTGTTGAAAAATTTGTGACTGACGATCTGCGATCAGCTACTGCTTCTTAAATAGACGAGGCAAGAGCGTGCGGCTGCAGGTCCTGACTTGTCATAACTTGTCCTAACACCCCACAAACAACCATCCCCCTTCCTCTGTTTTGCCATACCGATTCGTGAAACTTATTGACCGCCCCTCGTATATCCAGTTTATTCTCCTGGGTCTCGATTCCCAGTAATGAAAAATTGGCCCAAAATTGGTGTCTGGTCCGCGTTTTCTTCGGACCCCGAAACAGACTGACTCAACTCCCCGGCGTGGACACTCTCCCCCTCCCCAGTAAACACCCCTGTCCTTGATTAAATCCTCCAACTAAACCGAAAAGAACCCGCGCATCTAAATGTCCGCTTTAGAGTTCAGTCTCTATATATTGCTCTCTTCCCAAAACCGTTTTCTGGCCCTGAAGCCAACCTTCACAGCAACCTTCCTGCCTTCAAACCTGGAGCGTCTTTTTGTCCTGCCCCAAGCGGACAAGCGCTTACTCCTAAAGCCCCGTTCGGCCCACTACACCAACTCTCTTATCACCCTCCGGGTGTTAATGGAAAGTGTAGTCTCCGTGACCCAGGATCTACGCATCAATTGCTGCCAAGGTAAGATTTTAGCCAAAGACTTTCGTGACATCCCTGTAGAGGATCTCTTGTTGCACATATCTCCCCAGGAAGTCACAAAGATCCACCGCTTCCAAGAAAAGGTCGGCAATACAAAAGTGGCTACCCGCAGGCTGCTACTCGCCTTCAGATCCTTTGTTCCACCTTCTAAATTTACTGTTGAATAGGTGATCCTCAGAACTTTAGATTCGATGACCGCCTATTCATGCTCCCCCCCCCACCCGTTGCGTTAAAATTAACATGTTCGGGACAGTTAACTAACTGCCGAACGGCATGCTCATTGTTCCCGAGCTGTGACTCGCGTCCCACTCTACTTGCCGAGCAAACTCCCACTGCTCGAATTGCTCTAGGGAATACTCAGCCTCACTACCCAACGATTTACTTGAACCCAGCCGCAGCCCCGACATTAAACCCCATCTCCTACGGAAGCACCGTTTTCCCCCTTTAAATATGGAGGGCAGCCTCTCAAGTTAGCCTACCTGCTAGCGTCACACCCCAAATAAATCTCTAATCTCGACGCTCTCAGAGGGTTTCGTACCTTCACAGCCCATCCCTTACGCCTGTGGATACAGTAACCGTAGCGGAGGTGCATTCATCACACGCTCCGGCTCCCCAGAGCGCATTCCTCTCAGTTGAAAGGCTATGAGGAATCTCTCCGGGCCCTAGACTCTCCATTTCCCACTTAACCCCTCCCCTCCCTCTGAAACCCCGTAGCCCCTCTCCGCAAATGCACACCCGTGCTCCTCCTAAAACCCTAACCAGCAAGCCGCCTCTAAATCTCCACCTCGCTAGCCCCTCTCTCCCGAAAATCCAACTCCAAGTTCCTCCCCAGATTCCAACTCCTGAGACTCCTCACTTCCCACACCGAACTCCCAAGACTCTTCACTCCCCCAAACACAACTCCCGAGATTCCTCGCTACCCCAAACCCAAATCCCCAGACTCCTTACTCCCCTAAATCCCGAGACTCCTCACTCCCCTAAAATCAAATCCCGAGAATCCTCACTCCTCCAAAACCAACTCCCGAGACTCCTCTTTCCCCCAAACCCAACTCTCGAGACTCCTGACTCCCCCAAACCCAACTCTCTAGACTCCTCACTGTCCCAAACCCAACTCCCGAGACTCCTCGCTGTCCCAAACCCAACTCCTGAGACTCCTCACCGTCCCAAACCCAACTCCTGAGACTCCTCACCGTCCCAAACCCAACTCCCGAGACTCCTCACAGTCCCAAACCCAACTCCTGAGACTCCTCACTGTCCTAAACCCAACTCCTGAGACTCCTCACTGTCCAAACCCAACTCCCGAGACTCCTTACTCCCTAAACCCAACTCCCGAGACTCCTCACCGTCCCAAACCCAACTGCCGAGAAACCTTGCTCCCTAAACCCAACTTCCGAGACTCCTCACCGTCCCAAACCCAACTGCCGAGACTCCTTACTGTCCCAAACCCAACCGCCGAGACTCCTTACTCCCTAGACCCAACTCCCGAGACTCCTCACCGTCCCAAACCCAACTCCCGAGACTCCTCACCGTCCCAAACCCAACTCCCGAGACTCCTCACCGTCCCAAACCCAACTCCCGAGACTCCTCACTGTCCCAAACCCAACTCCCGAGACTCCTCACCGTCCCAAACCCAACTCATGAGACTCCTCACTGTCCCAAACCCAACTCCCGAGACTCCTCACTGTCCCAAACCCAACTCCCGAGACTCCTCACCGTCCCAAACCCAACTCCTGACACTCCTCACTGTCCCAAACCCCAACTGCAGAGACTCCTTACTCCCTAAACCCAACTACCGAAACGTCTCACTTTCCCAAACCCAACTCGCAAGACTCATCACTGCCCCAAATCCAACTCCCGAGGCTCCTCACTCACCCAAACCCAACTTCCGAGACTCCTCACTCACCCAAACCCAACTTCCGAGACTCCTCACTCCTCAAACCAAACTACTAAGACTCCTCACTCTACCAAACCCAACTCTCGAGCCTCATCACTACCCCAAACTCAACTCGCTAGGCCCATCTATCTGCAACTTCCCAGGCTCCTCAACTCCTAACTCACCAAACTTGTCCCTTTCTAACTCCCCAAGCTCCTCTTTCACCAACTCCCCAAGCTCCCTCCCCAACTGCCCAGGCGCTTCCCTCCCCAACTGCCCAGGCGCTTCCCTCCCCAACTGCCCAGGCGCTTCCCTCCCCAACTGCCCAGGCGCTTTCCTCCCCAACTGCCCAGGCGCTTCCCTCCCCAACTGCCCAGGCGCTTCTCTACCCAACTCCCCAGGCGCTTCCCTCCCCAACTCCCCAGGCGCTTCCCTCCCCAACTCCCCAGGCGCTTCCCTCCCCAGCTCCCCAGGCGCTTCCCTCCCCAACTGCACAGGCGCTTCCCTCCCAACTCCCCAGGCGCTTCCCTCCCAACTCCCCAGGCGCTTCCCTCCCCAACTTCCCAGGCGCTTCCCTCCCCAACTCCCCAGGCTTCTCCCTCCGCAACTACGCCCAGTCCGGCCCTAACTTAGCCTCTTCTCCTTATTTCTGACAGCTTGTGTTCTTACCCTACTTCCTCATATTTCATACAACCTCTCCCACAACTTTCTCTGGTCGGGATCTGATTTCACAGGGTAGACGCCGACCAGCTTCATCTCGCGCAACTATCCCGGATCGGGGCTGAGGGGGGGGGGGGGGGGGAAACGTTTCCTCACCCCTGAGCTCCGTCCTGTGGTGGTGGGTTTTTAATAACCTGCTTCATCCCCACCCACGCCTTCCTCACATGCCCTGTCTTCCTCCTTTCTCTTTCTATCAATTCTACGCCGTGACCAAGGTAAGGCCGTCTTGCTGAACGGCTGCCAGGTCACTAGGCGGGAGGAGTGGCCTCAAATTACGGCAGCTGGTTCTGCCGGCCCAGTCTTCACCCCTCGCAGAGCGAGCTACTGCGTGGGGTGATGAGCGTTTGCGCCCCGTGACAATTACAGTGTCACCATACCCAATGATGATTTAAATAAAAAAAACTAATACACTACTTTCCCCTCGTCCATCACTGGAGCCGCATTTGGGCTGCTCCACTGAAAAAATAGAGGTTCCTCCACGTGTTTTCTCAGGGAACTCTCCAAATTTCTTCTACCGGAGAGGAGGCTTACTCCTCTCCCAGGTTTAAGGGTGTAGGGGACTCCCCCTCACCCCTTTCTCTGGAGGCGCCCTCTTTCCAGTGGCAGTCCCTCCTTTTGTTTCACAAGGGACTGCCAAGAAAGCAAGCAGGCGACTGAAAATTGACCGCTCGATAGGGCCAACCCTTGCAGGAAAGGGGGGTTAAGGAATGGTGGGGCTCGTCGTTCCTTGCCCCCAAACATCTTGCACTCATGCTCTAAAAGTCTACATGGGGTCCTCGAGGGATGCCGGTTCGCCGTCTTTAGGTCAAAAAGGAACCTCGAATGCGCCCCCCCCCCTCCTGAGATGGACATGGTCCCAGAAGTGACCAGACCCCAGACAGTATGATCTTTCATGGGGTTGAACACGGGCTCGGTGCCGAGCACATAGCTCGTCTCAACCCCTATGCAAATTCCACCTTAGGTGGCTCGGGTCACCTAGGCCTCTGGCTGGTGCCCCTGTGTTAGCCAAGAACTATATTTCAGTGAAGGATTTTGCTGAGGCCGGACCATTTGGCTTAGGGGATCTTGCCTTTGGGGGGGGGGGGGTATTCCTCGCTCTCCTCTCCTAAAAAGAAAGACAAAAAACCCTCTGGGCTCCTATCCTTCTGCGGGGGGCGGACGGGCCACTGTCGTTTCGGTAAGCGACCAGGCCAAGATCGGCACATCCGGCCCCATTGCTTCTCCATATGGGAAGTCACAGACAAAGACAAGAACGATGCAGAGCGAAGCCTCTATTACGCCAGGGCCCCGCATTCAGACGCTACCTAGCGTTTTCGAGCCCGCTGGCTTCAAACATTTCCTTATTATTTGCTCCACTGATGGCAGCATATTGGCTAAGGGCAACATGCTCCATCAGAGGAGAGCTCCAGCTAGTGTGATTGGTAGAGAGCCGAAGGTGACCCGTTTCTCGGACGGGAGCCTTTTGGCCAATGCGTCGAATCCCTCCGAGGCGGCCAAGATAAATGCTCTTCGGACTCTTGATGGCATCCCGGTGAGTGTGAGGCTGCACTCTACCATGAACTTTGTGAAAGGAGTAGTTTATGCGAGGGAACTCGTGCACTACTCCATAGATACATCACCTTAAAGCTGTCCGAGCATGGGGCGGTCAAGGTCGAACGTGTGATGAGAAAACGGGGAGGAGCCTCGAGACCCACCCCTATACTCTTCGTCACGTTCGACTGTGACAAGCTTTCTGAGT
Source organism: Ceratothoa steindachneri (assembly GCA_963969495.1). NCBI lineage: Eukaryota > Metazoa > Arthropoda > Malacostraca > Isopoda > Cymothoidae > Ceratothoa > Ceratothoa steindachneri. Next base: position 18,502,475 of record OZ018320.1, on the reverse strand, counting down.
CGGTGTGTGCCGGTTGGTATCGCTACCGCGTGAAGGCATTCGTGCCACTGCCGTGGCGGTGCTACAACTGTCACCGATTTTGCCATACTAATCACTCTTGTCGACGTGCAAAGTCGGGGTTACCCGAAACCTGTGTAAGTTGCTCCAATGCCACACACGATACGTCCAAATCGTGTGTGGCCAAGTGTGTCAATTGCCGAGAGCCACAGCCCTCCTCTTCGAAGCAATGTGGTGCGTGTCTCCTTGAGAAGGAAATCCTGGCCGTTCAGGCTCAGGATCGTCTCTCATTTCGTGAGGCTAAAGAATTGGTCCTGGCTCACCCGGCGCTGCCCGGGACGTCCTATACCTCAATGATGAGAAAGACACCCTATGCTCCTGGCCACTCTAGGTCTACGAGCACGGTCGTTTCCACTCCTATTTGGAACCCTTCTCCGGGTTCACCTACCCCGGGCGCTCCCATGGTAAAGCTGGTGGCACAAAGGGTCCACACCCAGACCCGGTTAAAACCAGGGCTCCCCCCTTCCTTTAGCGTGACCGTTTCTCGTAAGGCGAAACGGCCGCGTGTCTCCACCTAGTCGTTACTCACAAGGGGCAACACCCCTGAAGTTGGTCACCAGGCCATCTTCCGTAGTTTCTAAAGCTGCCCCCCGAAAGGAGGACAGCATTAAAGGAGCTTCGACTCCTTCGGCTACTCCTAGTGGTGACCTGGGTGGCTCGTAGACGGTGGATCCTCGAAAAAAAGGCCCCCCCGCCCGCCTAAGTTTTCAAGGCGGAGGGAGGAAAAGACTCCCATAGCGAGCCCAACCTCCCCCAAAAAGTCCTCAAAGGCGACGGCGCCTTCAGCGCATTGTCCGGCCAACAGCGCCCGGAGTTCTGCCTCCGGGAAGTTTACGGCCATTCTCGTGAGGGTCTTTTGTTCGAAGAGGGCACCCGCGTCTCCGAGCTAGGCCTGGAGGGCATATTCCTTCAATGGAATTGCTGCAGACTCCGGACCAACTGGGAGGAGCTGCGGAGGCTCGTCTCGTCCCGTTCCCCGTTAGCTATCCTTTTGCAGGAGACCATGCTGGATGTATGCCCTCTGCCTACCCTTCCGGGGTATAAGGGTTTTGCGACCCCACCACCACAATGCCAGGGAGGATGTGCGATTTAACCCGGCATGATTATATTCTTCTCTTCACTATAGATGTCTTCTTTCAGGCAGTAGCTGTTCAGCTGTACCTGTATATGAGGTATACTGTTATTTCCGCGTACATTGCACCGTCAATCGAATTCGACGTGGGGGATTTCCGCCTCGTCGTGGCACAGGCGCCGAGGCCCTTTCTCTTGCTTGGAGATCTAAACGGTAGACATCCCCCCTGAGAAGAGTACCTGATTAATCTTAGGGTCAAGTCCTTGCCGACCTGATCGACGAGCTTGAGATGGGTGTCCTAAATGTGGATGAGTTTACGCATCACGGCCCTTAGAACCGCTTTATTTTCCTTTCTCGATCTATCTTTGTGCTCTCCGGACGCACAGCGGGGGGGGGGGGGGGGAGGGCGATGACCTCCATGGTAGTGATCACTTTCCCATTCAAATATCATTTTCCTGGCCGCTGCCGCCCAAAAGCCCGCCCCGGTGGTGCTTGGTACGTGTGCGGTGGTCTGCACTTCAGGAAATGACTGAATTCTCTATCTCAGTGGAAGAGTTTAGGTCGGTAGATGAGGCCGTTGAGTTCTTCTCCGGCAACCTCATCGCTGCACCTAACTACTATTCCTAGAAGATCTGACTGTTTTGCACGCCGAACACGCCCGTGGTAGTCAGTTGAGTGTGAGACGGCCCTCAAGCAGAAGCGTTATGCCTACATGCGGTATAAGCGCCGCCCGAACGATTTTATTGTCTATGAATTTCGTCGAGCTAGGGCTAGGTTCCGGTATATTTCGAAGCACGCCCCCCCCCTGCTTTTCTTGATGGGCATACGTTTGTTTCTTCTCTTAACGGGAAGACCCCTCTAGCAGAGGTGTGGAAGCGAGTCAAAAGGATTCGGGGCAAGTTCTTGCAGGACCTTCCCTCCCGTTCTCAAGGAGAATGGGATCTCAATCTCCGACCCTCGGTCCGTGGTAGAATCCTTCGCGACCGCTCTTAACGCATTCTCTAGCCGGGATGCTGCTCCGCCAGCATTCAATGCACGTCGTGATGTCGCGGAAGGCCACCGGCTGGACTTTAGCTTCAGATGCCGAGAACCTTTCAACGACAAGATTACTGTGAGACAGTTGCGTTCCGCTCTTGCTTCGTGTGCGTACACCGCCCATTGTCCGTAAGATGTCCCGTCCTTCATGATTCGACACCTGGGTGAGAGAGGCATGGCCTTTCTGTTAGATTTGTTCAACAAGATCTGGGTAGAGGGTCTCCTCCCAGATTCCTGGCGAATCACTACTGTGCTCGCCTTTCGCAAACCGGGAAGAGATCACTCTAACCTGGCCTGTTTTCGCCCAATCTCTCTAACCTCTTGCTTGTGCAAGTTGATAAAGAAATTAGTAAATGTTAGATTAGCCTTTTTTTCTCGACAGCGGAGGCCAGCTGTCTTCTGCAGAGTGCAGCTTCCGCAAGTTCCACTCCACGTCGGGTGCTCTGCTCCGCCCGGAAAGAGCCGTCTCCGAGGCCTTCCTTCGTAGACAGCACTACGCCACGGTGTTTTTCGATCTGGAGAAGGCCTATGATACCGCATGTGATACTGTATCATGGCTCTCTCCACAAGTTGAGGGCGAGTGGAAGCCTCCCAATTTTTATATCTGAATTTTTGCGAGATCGTCGATTCCGCGTACGGGTATGGTGCACCCTCTCCGGCCTAATGGAACAGGGAAGTGTCCTCGGAATCGGCCACAAGCCTTTGTCGATATCTCCTCTTTTAGTCCCCTGAAGGCCCTGGTGTTCCTGCCCCTCAGTTCGTCCTTCGTGTTATAGCTGGATTTGTCGGTTTCTGGTTCCGCCGCGCCCCTCTTAAAGAAGTCGAAGGGGTTGCAGTAATGTGAATTGGGAGGCTAAATGTAGAGTGCTGTCTAATTGAAGAAATTATCCAACAGCTAGATCTGGGTCTTCTTGCTGGTGTGGCAGGGCGCGAAGACTTGCTGCCACACGTAAAGCCTTCTTGCAGCCACCCGGTCGATCTAGGGATTCACCACTTCGCTTAGACCATGGATGTAGCCATCAGTTTTCAGACTGAGGCACCCAGAGAAGACGCGGGATGCTATGGTTATCTTTACTAACGATAACGAAGATTATGTTTGTCGCTGGAAATTTCCTCTGCACGACTTTAGGCACGTTCTTACGCGAGACAGCGAGCCACATCTTTTTTGGGGGAGTTGATCTTCCGGTCTTGGCATAAATTCTTCTCGTCGGAAAACCACAGTAGTTCTGGCTCCAACGGGTATTTCAACTTTTTGACTAGCTTCTTGGTGTGATTGAGTCGCTTTTCCTGCATCGCCTTGGACATAGATTGTCCCTTTCTTATCTTGTATGAAAAGTAGCTAATGTCCTCAAGCATCACTAGCCCGGTAAACTTTTCATCCGCACCTTTCTCCCTTGCAATGACGACCATAGACTTTTTTGGATCATTGTTGATGATCTAGTTTTCGGCGACGAATTATGGCGTTCTGATGGCGTCAGATCGTCGACCTTGGACTTTTCGCTCTATTGTCGCCTCGTTGTCGAATTCTAAATCTTTTAGATCCTTTCTGACCTTTTTCCACCATCCTTAGGCTGTCGTTGATGAAGTCTGAAATTTCCTTGCTTGTGATTCCGGGGCTGATTCCAAGGACGATTCCATGCTTTTTTCACAAATTGGAGGGCTCAAATTTTCCAGTCAATTAATCTGCAATAAAATAAAGCAAAACTGGGTATTTATTATTTTTAAAAAGAAAATTACCAAAAACACACCAAGGTAAAATAAATTTACGTAAAATTAGCAGTTAAAAATTGCGAACGAATACAGTCCGTATCTGACCAATATCGAGAGAATTTCAGGGGTGACATAAAAAATAGCGCCGGGGAAATTCACATTCCCAGTTTTCTGTTGAAGTTAAACGTTAACTTATGAAAAAGGCTTCTTGAAATATCTCTTTTTAGATAAATGGATTGTTGCCTTGTCCCATATGTAACGCTCCTGAAGAGGTTGAGGAACTCAAGGAGACTTTTCTAGCGGATTAACGAATTCTTATTATTACCCTTACCTAACCGCATTGACTAGTAGAGTTATTGTTCCTTTATCAATATATATATATATATATATATATATATATATATATATATATATATATATATATATATGTTTTGTGAAACCATTCAACACTCCATTTACTGATTTTGGTCGAGTAGGAACTGTAATGATCAGATTATGTAATAGGTAGGCTACTGGCACCAAATTGCAGGATTCAATAAGCCCAGCGAAAACCTTCGCAAAATGGATGCACGGTGGTTTTATTAAATCCCAGCATACTCCACTCATATGAAATAACATGTCCGAAATTTGAATAAGGAAATGAGAATGGATAGATTAATTTGAATCCAAAAAAATAGGAATGTAAAGATATTTGTTAATATGTGTGTGTGTGTATGTATGTATTTGTATGTATGTATGTTTGTGTATGTGTATATATATATATATATATATATATATATATATATATATATATATAATATATATAAATATAAAAATATATAAATATATATAAAAATATATATAAAAATATATTATATATATATTATATATATATTATATATATATATATATATATATATATATATATATATATATATATATATATATATATATATATATATATATATATATATATATATCCCACTATAAGTAGTGATTTAACATTACTATCATGAATATCTGGACTACCTACAAACTATTGTGGTAATTGATTCCAAAAGTAAACTATTCTATTGAGAGACAAATATTTTCACATTTTCAACCTTCATCTTTATTTTTTTAAATAATTTTTTATTGGTGACCAATAGTTCTATTCTATTATTAACCACTAATTCAAAGAACTTGCCAACATCCAATTTATCTATCCCAGGTTAAAAAAGACAAAAACAATTATATCACTCGCACACCTTTCGAATGAGGACATATGTATACTACCCTCAGTGTATCTACATATTCAAGGTACCACAGGGAAAGGTATCATGTTTGTTTCCTTTAACATAACATAATTTAACAGATGACAAAAGCCACAAGGGCCTATCAGAGGTTATAAAGCCCTACCTTTCTTTGCACTGACTAGCCAGGTTGAGCTGAGTCCATAAACTCTCGCTTCTTTTTATTCTACAGTTTTTCTAAGAACTTTCGTGAAAACTTAAACTTTCCTATATTACGGTTTATGAAAGATTCACAAAACTCGGTATTTATTTTATTATTAAAGTTTATTATTTAATTTTCAAAGTTTTGGAATTTCATAATGACACTGAATACTAGACTTTTAATCAATAAATACGTCATAAGCTATCACGGACTGTTTTTTTGCTGGTCAAAGCTTCAGGGGAGAAATATGAACTGGTTGGCAAAAATGGATGCCACAAAGAAGGTGACGTCACTTCCACTAATTTCATCATTTTAAAAATCTCACTTCAAATAGATCTCTCGGAAATTCCGTCGTTGGTTTTCGCTTGACTATTTTTAATAGCAAAATTTACCTTTATGCGATGTAGCAGAGAGGCCATTAGATAAGGGGGGATTTCTGACCCCCACGAAGGTAGATGAACTTCGCACTGCTGAATGTCTATGTTCATTATCCGAATTTGTCAACATTAAGGGGATTCGTCATTTAACGATTCGTCATTTAACAATTCCTCTACTTGCCTCTTTTTTTGCCATTTCTTTCTTTCCATTTTTCCCTGACTAAAGATGTCGTTGGTTGTATTATTCTTTTACAATAGTTGCAAAATGAATGCCACCTATTGCATTCAGCACTAATTTAAGAATTAATACCACCTGAAATTAAATCTAACCCAAATCAGGAAGCGTTTGCTCAAGGAACGCGAATTCCTTTCATGGTCCCAATAAAGGGATGCACGTGATGATACTCTGTGGTTTCAAGTTTCGTTCTGTAGTTGACTGGCGAGATGTTTGGTTGATACGCTGCCCTAAATTGTTAGGTATCGACCGTCGGGGGTACTATGGTTTGTTTCGTGGCATTTTTCCTAACTTGTTCCGAAAATGGGATCAGTCGTGAGATAGATGTTTAGCCATTTCGTAGAATTTTCCGAAATAGTAAACCTATGCATTATGAATTTTATCTCAAAGATACAAACTAGTTCACAGCCTTTGTCGCAAGAGAAACTCCTCTTACCCCGTCGGTTCTCACTATCTCTACTCTTCGCCCACCAAACATCCTTTTCAAATTGTCCATTTACACTGCTCTCACTCTAGATCTTTCGTTTTCTTGCCCCCGCAGAGAGGTGTCCGGTGTAGACTGCCCCACCTGGTACCTGCAGGAGTGGCACGTCCTCAAAGCCAGCGTACCCGCAGTTAAACACCCTTCAACCTGCAGTCGGTCACCTTCCTTGCCCCATTGCATGACCTGCGGCTTTATATCTTCCACTATTTTCACTCTACCTACATTCACAACTTTCCTTTCTGATCTCTCCTAATTTTTTAACCAGCAGGGAAGGGGAGGACCCTGTGTAGACTGCTACATCTGGTATGTGGAGGATTGGCACGGACCACCGGCCCAACTGCCCATCGGGAAAGCCTGGCTCACTGGGCTTACTTGAATCTTTTCCATGGCCTGGGGAAGTGGTGCATTCCCCTTGTCTTCAGCACCATTTCTTTCTAAGAGTATAGACTCCTTATTTCCTCAATCTAGGTTTAAAGACCATCTACCTCATGACACATATAAGAGAGGCTTTGGAACCTCAAGAAACAAAACTCGCTGGTTGCACGATGCCAGGCTTGAGGGTGTCCTCGGCGTTAGGGCGCAAATAATGGGAAAATCGGTTTTGCCCCACTATCCATTCTCTAAGTCTGAGCTTACCACCAATTGTGGTTGTTCTCGGTTGCATCAGGCTAGGAGCATACTGTTAAAAAAAAAGGTCCATCAGTGTCAGACATCAGCCAGGGCTCTTGGGATGGAAACGTAGGTCGCCCGTTTCTCGTACTGCATTGCGAGTGCTCTTAGGGCCACGCCATTGCAGATGACACCGCATTCTACCATTTTTTCTAAGAGTATAGACTCCTTATTTCCTCAATCTATGCAAAGGAACTCTCTGAATACTCCTGAGTACAAAAAACTGGCCAACCAGGAAGCGGTCATGGTCGAACATGTGACTAGGAAACGGGTAGGAGCCTCGAGACTCACAAAACTATTCGCCGCTTTCGATCATGACAGGCCCACGGATTAGGTATAAGCTGGTTGGTACCACTATTGCGTCAAGGCATACGTGACATTGCCGCAGAGTTGTTACCATTGCCACCACTTCGGCCATACGAACCGAACCGAACTTGCAAGCATGCTAATTTCGTGTAAGGCCAAGTGTGTGAATTGGTGCGTGCCGCACCCTGGCTCCTCGAAGCAATTCGACTGATATTTATTCGAAAATGGGGTACTGGCCGTTCATTATGCGGGCAGTATTTTATTCAGAGAGGCCAAATATAGGACCATGGCCCACTTTGAGGCTCGCGGCCAAGGACTTCCTACCGCTCTCAAGTTTTTAAATAAAGTTGATGTCGCTTTGCACTGCACCTTATGCGGGGGCCAGAGTCTCCCTCAGTCGCCAACGGCTCTCATTGCATCCACGGTCGAGTTCGACGGGGCATATGCCGCCGAGAGACTAGAATCATTCCCTAAGCTCTTTGATTTTAGGGCTAGGAGACTCCTTCAACAGCTCAATGCAGTTCTTAGGTCGGTGGCGCCCCTGATACTGTCTAGGAAGTGACCCTGGATGATCCTACCTTTGACTATTTGTCGCAACGCCTCTGGTCCCAATGCTTCCACATCGCCAGGAATATTGTGTTCCACCACTTAGGAGCAGACTTCTTGTCAGGCGAGATCAGTGTCTGGTGTACATGGATGGCTTCAAGCCAGGGCTTCCACGCCATATCCCGTCTGTTTTAAATCAGCGGGGCTCTACCAGGCGCTGTCTATCTTCAGGGAATTTTTGTTGCAATTCACCGCTCGATGTGGGAGATAACTTATTTTGCCTTGTTCGAAGACTGGATTGTAATCTTTAGCGACTTACAAAGCCCCTTGAGTGCTCTCAGAGAATTGAAATCTCCGCACCACCTGTTTCACGGTATCCGTGACGCCACAGTGCCCGCGATGGGTCGGATGTCAATATTATCTTCTGTTGAGTTCATGGATATGTAAGGGATTGCGGGTAATGACTGTGCTAAAGAGTCCGCGTGGGCTGGCCGACCAGTCCAGCCTTTCGCTCATACCCAAACTGACTGCATGGCACGAATAAAGCCAGCAATCCAGGCTGCATGGCAAAGAAGATGAAAGAAGGTCGATGGGAACTTAAAGTTGCGTGCCATCGCGCCACGACTGTTCCCTCGGACCTACCTCCAAATGCCGCCACGGCTCCAGGTCGTCTTCGAATTGGGTACACTCGCGGGACACGCCGCCATTTGGTGAAACGCTCCTCTACACTTTACTGCAACGGCTGCGCTTTCCCACAGACTGTTTGGCACATTTTTGTTGAATGTCCCCCAGTCTGGGTGATCGCACACATCTGTCCCGGTACCGCGAAGAGCGGGGCCCCTACCACTTTTCCCTTGTACTCGGGACGAGTTTCTGCACAGACTTGTAGACTAGTTGACTTCTTGAAGGAGGCTTGCCTTCTTGATTTTATGTTACCCTTTCGTGTTTGTCGCATGCTCTTGCGCCAGGGGTGGAGGTCCTTTACCTCACGCCAGGGCGTGCTTCCTCCACCCCTTGCTTTTCTCTTGATTTTTGTTGGTTTTGTTAGTGTTTTTTTTGTTTTCATTTTTTTGTATCTATTTTAATGTAGATTAGCATTAGGCTGAAAAGTGATTTCGGCGACTTATGCCCTTGGTGGCTGTCGCCAGATGGACGCAAAGAAATTACTATTCCTAAAACATCTGGTTGTTTTTCACACCGTCCGCTTGCTTGGTGGTCGGGCGAGTGCAAGAGAATACTCGGATAACAATATGCCTATTTGCGCTATAAACGCCGCCTAAACGACTTCACCGTGCTTGAATTTCGTCGAACGAGGGCCAAGTTCCGGTAAGTCTTCACTAAACGTGAAGACTCATCTTGAAGAGTTTTGCAAGTGAGGCAAAAGAATTCGCAGCAAGTTTTCGTAGAACCTCCTATTCTCCAAGATGATGGGACTGCAACCTCTACTATTTTCCGTGGTGGAGGCCTTCGCGAACATTTACTCAGATTCTCTAGCTGCGGTGCTGTTCCGCTAGCATTTAAAACACGTCCTGGTTAGGGTGAAGGACTCTGATTTGAGTTTACGCTAGGTGAGCTGCACACTCTCGCAAATGGTGAGACTGATATCCTAACGCCGTGCTTCGACCCCTGGGTGATCTAGGTATGGCCTTTTTCAAACTAATCTGGACGAAAGTTTCCTTCCAGATTCCAAGTTGCTTTTCGCAACTTGGGGAGATATCACTATACCCCGGCCGTTTCCGCCCAATTTTTCTAACTTATTTCGTGGAAGATTTATGGAGAATTTGATTAATGTTGGGGTAGCTTATTTCTTTGGCAGCAAAAGTCACCTGCCTTTCTACACTGTGCGATTTTAGCATGTTCCCATCAACGTTTGATGCTTTGCTCTGCTCAAGCTGGAAAACGCTCTCTCTGTGAGCTCTTCCTTCTTGAACAGCACTTTGTCACGGTGATCTTTGATCTTTAGAAGACTTACGATACCGTTGCCATCATGGAGACCCTTCACACTATTGGGTTCAATGGGATTCCTTTCAATTTTCTTGTGTAAGAGTTCCTATGAGATCGTATATTCCACGTACGGGTGGTGGAGCTCTCTCTGATTCAATAGGACAGGAAGAGGGCTTCCTGCATTGAGTATCCTCTGTCACTTTCTTTACTGCGAGCCTCAGCCGTATCACTGTGCTGTCTGGAAATGTTCTCGCTATACTCTACGTAGATGACATTTCTATATATTTTGGTGCGTCTCGGATGCCTACCCTTCAGCGTTTACTCCAATAAGCTTCTATGTCGATACTGAGGATGTGCCGCGCGCTTTACTTCCTACACTACACTACATTATGTGTCGTGCAAGCCCTTTTGTTCACTCGTCAACGGCCCTTCTTTCATCTGCGGCTGATCTCTATCCCTATGCTGCCGTGAGGCGCTAATCCTACCCTAAGCCTTTTGGCTTTAGGGCAAGACAACTTCCTCGAGAGCTCGATGTAGCTCTGGTCGGTGGCACTGCTGTTTCTGCCCAGGATGCCCCCCTCTAGGGTACCAGCTCTGAACGTTTGTCGTCACGCCTCTCGCTTCAAAGCTTCTATAACACCGACCGAGAGTACTGTGTTCGTACTTCTTGCAGCACATTTTGGCACACTGGAGCCGTGCTATTGTATACGGATGCTTATAAATGCGAAAGTTTGGGGTTAGTCGGCGGGGCTTTTACGTACGATCAGTTTATCTGCCCTTGCGAGCTGGTTGCAATGCATTGCTCGGTATGGTGGATTATGCGCCGTAGCCGGTTCGGAGACCGATTTGTAATTCATAGCTACTCAGAACGCACTAACTGCTCTTGAGGCAAATAGTCTATGCATCTCCAACTTAACAGTATCCGCGACACTATGGTTTCTGCGAGTCTGGAGGATGTCGAGATTGTATTCTGCTGGGTTCGTAGACATGTAGCGGGCCCGGAAAATAAACACCCTGACGATGCTTTCTGTCCAGATTGCTTGATACCAACAGACGGTGACACTTTTTGTTTGAATCTTCCAGTCTGAGGCACCTTCATAAGCGATACGTATCCCAGTACCATTACAGTCGGGATCGCTTCCTCCTATCCTGAATACTTGGGGGGGGGGGACTCTTCCATACATGGCAGTGGTGTGATTGAGATTAGGGAGTAGGTGAGTCTCCTCTATAGAATTTAACTCTTTAAATTGTTGGTTGCGTGCTCATGCCACTGAGAGTGGTGTGCCTCTCTCATGCACTTGAGCGTGTCCTTTTTCTTTATTTTTGTCGTTTTTACTTTGTTTTATTTTATTGGCTTATTTTTTATTATTTTTTAAAGAAAATCCTACAACACTCAAAGGACTATTGCTTTATAGTTCTTGCAGTTACCATTCTTCCTTTCATCCTCATATGCCCTTACTGTCTCAGCATTCCTTTAATTTGAAAATGTTTGCAACACAACCTCGCATACCCATACTAGAATAAAATCACACACACTTTTTCTTTAGCATCTCAGCCACTATATATCCACTCCATTTACATACCCAATTTTTTTTTTACCTAACCCAGCTCTTAACAATCGTAAGCATACTTATCTCTTCCCTATCGTGATACAGCACCCGGTGCCGCCCTGACCGGAGACTTTGCACTGCAGTTTAGCCTCTGGTCAGCTCTTGTCTGTTAATCTGATAGCGTGATAACTAAAAGATCCTCACCATGTGGCCTGCCCAGTCACTAACTCGACTTTTACCGTGTATGTGTTCCTTTATTTCCCTTCCCATAACTTTTCACCTTTTCCTTCTTTCCCTTTGTTTTATTCTAGATCCCAAGTCCAAAGTAGAAGTTGCTACGATCAGGGACTCTTATGTCACTTGGCTCAAAAGGAAACCTTTAGAGGCGCCTGTAAAGTCCTGCCGGCACCCGACGCATCTTCCACAGAACGGGATCCTGAGGAAAACTGTTTGTGCAGTTCCCGTTTAACATTTTGTCTCGCCATACTCAATGATGAAGATTTAACAAAGAACAATGACGCCGACCTAAACTCATCAGTTCCACACTTCCTCAGCAAACACTACCCATACCCCATCTCCCCAAAGTTATTGTTGTCGGGTGCCCCTCCACAATTCAACCAACCATAGTCCCCCTTTCCGCCTCTTCTTACTCTGCTTCAATATAGTGAATATTAAAGATTGTGTGCGAAATTGCAAGCAGGATATTAAGAAGCTTACTCGCTTTTATCCATTATTACAAGGGAGATTGCACCGAGAGGCATGAGAGCAAAAGTGCAGAATTGATTTGTGCGGAGCTCTAAGGCATAATGAAACGACTCAATCCCACACAGAAGGAGTCCTGATTTTGATTTGTTGTGACTCACCAACGCATGGACACTATAACGCACTCAAGCGTTGGTGAGTCACAACAAATCAAAATAAGGACTCCTTCTGTGTGGGATTGAGTCGTTTCAATGCAACACCATAACGCTCTCGTTCATGTGTCAAACCACTCAAATTTCACATTTTTAGCTCAATCGGGCCTTAAAACTGGCTTAAAACAGCCGCGGCAATTTCTTTAAAAAAAGTTGTCTTTGTTCCTGTTCAAAGTCGCGGAAAATTGGCGGTGCGACTTTGCTTAGTTCGAATTTTTCAAAACGTTTGCGACTTCGAAATTCATAGTGCGGCAAAATCGTAAAGTCGCAACTCGTTGCCGCAACGCCCAGCACTCTGGTATTTGGATCTAAAACCCTGCCTTATGAATATAAACTCCAGAAATGGAATTTAGGTATTTACAACTCAGCCCCCCAAAATTTAGGCGTTTACACGCTAGAGCTCGAATTTAGGGATTTACACTATAGAATCTCAATTTAGGTATTTACATCCTAGAACCACAATTTAAGCATTTACACCGTAGAACCACAATTTAGGAATTTACACCTTAGAACCACAATTTAGGAATTTACCCCCCTAGAACCACAATTTAGGAATTTACATCCCAGACCTCAAATTTAGGAATTTACACCCCATACCCTAAATTTAGGCATTTACACCCCAGCCTCACAATTTAGGCGTTCACATTCTAGAACCCTGAATTAGGAATTTACACCCTAGAACCCCAAATTTAGGCATTTAAACCCTAGACCCCAAATTTAAGCATTTACACCCCAGACCCCAAACTTAGGTATTTACATTCTAGAACTCCAATTTAGGCATTTACGCCCCAGACCCAAACTTAGGCATTTACATTCTAGAACCCTAATCTAGGCACTTACACCCCTAGAACCCTAATTTAGGCATTTGGGGATTTAGACTCCAGAGCCCTAATTTAGGGATTCACACTCCGCAGCCCCAATTTAGGGATTCACACTCCGCAGCCCCAATTTAGGGATTCACACTCCGCAGCCCCAATTTAGGCATTCACACTCCGCAGCCCCAATTTAGGCATTCACACACCGGAGCCCCAATTTAGGCATTCACACTCCAGAGCCCCAATTTAGGCATTCACACTCCAGAGCCCCAATTTAGGCATTCACACACCGGAGCCCCAATTTAGGCATTCACACACCGGAGCCCCAATTTAGGCATTCACGCACCGGAGCCCCAATTTAGGCATTCACGCACCGGAGCCCCAATTTAGGCATTCACGCACCGGAGCCCCAATTTAGGCATTCACACACTGGAGCCCCAATTTAGGCATTCACGCACCGGAGCCCCAATTTAGGCATTCACGCACCGGAGCCCCAATTTAGGCATTCACGCACCGGAGCCCCAATTTAGGCATTCACGCACCGGAGCCCCAATTTAGGCATTCACGCACCGGAGCCCCAATTTAGGCATTCACGCACCGGAGCCCCAATTTAGGCATTCACGCACCGGAGCCCCAATTTAGGCATTCAAGCACCGGAGCTCCAATTTAGGCATTCACGCACCGGAGCCCCAATTTAGGCATTCACACTCCGGAGCCCCAATTTAGCGATTTGAACCTCGAACCTCTTTGCTCTTAAGCAATGAGTTCTGCTTTAATTTTATGTAAGATTGGCTTGTGGCGATCCTTGACGACGCAAAGCTCCTCGATTCTTAATGCGGTCGGATTCATGAGAGTTGCGCACTCTCCCAGCCATGTAATTACCACACCACACATTTTCCTAACTTTACCACTTTATTTACTATACCAAAAAATGGAGTAGTGGGTTCTCGTCCCTTCAAAGATAATTAAATTATCATTATTTTCCCCTATTATATTATTCTTATTTATGAAAAACGGTTAATAAAGAAAATGGTGAAATTGGAAGAAGTGTTAGGAAGATACTTTGAGGAAATATAAGCTTGGCCCGTTAGACGGGGCGGGCGCGCAACTCTCCCGAACCTGTCCTTGTCCCACAGACAATATGCAGCGCCCCTTACGCGACAATTAAAAAATGGGGAAAGGGCAGACCCAAGAGGGGCAAAGGGGAATAGAAAAGAACGATAGAAAGGATAAAAGGAATTGGAAAGATAGAAAAAGGCTCATCAGCCTTTCTCAACCACGATTACTGGGGAGGGAAGGGCACGTTATATACTCGCATGAATAAATTCGAACAAAAAACCGAGCAGCTCATAAGTGTGATCTTATGGTGAGGATTTTCGGTAAAAGAGGTTCCTGTGGTTTTTAGAGAGGGTGGGGGACTCCCCCCCTCCCCCGCCAACAAGTTCAAATCTTTATTTATGAGTTCGTTTTTACGAACAAATTGCTCTTGGGAGTTTATAATGCAGTCCCTCCTACTAGCGCCCCCCCCCATATTTGTTTTATCCTTGCCTTCGTACCTGCCACCCCTTTCATCCCCTTATGACTAAGTGAAAATGCCCTCGTTGGCTCAACACATTCCCTTTTTTTTCATATAAAATGGAAATTCGGAAGAACTTTTGTAATCAAACTTGATCTTGTCAGATCACAACAGTTTGTCCAAAGGAGAAAAAAAAACATTAAAAAAACCGGCCGCAATTTGCCGCATTGATCTGCTACAGTGTTTGTGCCATTGCCATGAAAAAGTCTTTGAAAAGTTTGCTACCACTGTTTTATTTGTTTTTGTTTTTCCTCTCCTTTCTACAGTCATTTTATTACTTATTGCACTACCGCCATATTGTACCACACTGCAATGCAGCATATTTTAACATATTTGCAATACCATAGTGCTGTACCAAATTGTAATGCCTCATTATACCACATTGCAGTAATCTTATAGTACAAGATTTCAATGCACAATGCTGTACCATATTGCAACACCACAGTGTTGTATCATATTGCAATACCCCTATTTGCACCACATAACGATGTCACAATGTTGTACCACATTACAATACTAAATTGCATCACACTGCAGTACCTCGTTTTGTACCACACTGCAATGGCACACTTGTACCACCAAGCCGAACCACATTACAATCGCCTTATTTCGCCACAGTGTTGTACTACATTACAATACCAGTGTTGTACCGCATTTCTCTTCCTCAATGTTGTACCTCATTGCGATGCCACAGTGTTGTGCACCACAACACAATGCCACATTATTGTGCCACAATGCAGTAAGGTATTGCAATGCCACATTGCTTTAAACAAGATTGTACTAAACTGCAATACCACATCGTTGTACCACATTGCAATACCAGGGTTGTATCACATTGCCTTTTTTCTTTATAGCTCCCATCTTACAACATTGCAAGACCACAACAATGTGCCCGGTGTTGTATGACATTGTTTTGCCACAGTGCCTTCACATTGCAGTACCACAGTGTTTTACCGCATTGCTATGCCACACTGTTGAATCACATTACAATGCGGTTCTGAACAAGTTTGCTGATGGTCAGTGACATCCGTTAAAAAAAATTGGAGGGGCCTCATCATTCTTCGGAGTTTGCAGCATTTGCGAAGAATATTGTACAAAACATACCCCAAACTCTTGTTTTAAAGGCAACTGATAACCCAATCTCTACAGAAGCCATAGTCATTTCCAAGTGTGGTGCGAGGCACTTCGCACGTCAAAGCTGTTTACGGTTGGCAGTTCTGATTTTGTGCTCGGCGCGTGGTTTTTGAAAAATTCTGACTCGCGATAAATCTGTGCGATTAAAAAACCTTTACAAAGTATTTGAAATGAGTTCAAGCTGAAGCGAATGTGTATTGCCAATTACGTGTCATTGCATTTTATCAAAGGATTATCAATGGCATAATCCAACGTGCACGGGATTAGTTTATAAAATGCATTTATAGAATTCTGTCTGCTATTACGTGAGAGATTAGCCTGTCGAGGGATTTGTACCGATAGGAATTAAAAATAAAAAATTCTCATCAGTGAAAGTTTGTAACGAAAGAAGTGCCGATCAAGAGTTGTAGTTTTGGGTACTTGGGCAGTGGGAGAAACACCCTAACCCTCCAGAATGCAGTCCGTTATTTTTTAACCTTTGAAAATACAATTAAAGTGGCTTATGTGAAAAACAACTGCAGTGTATCGAGATATGCTAAAACGAAACTCGGGTTTTGAAGATAGTGACAGTGATACAGAATTTTACTATTCCTTCGAGGAGGAATCGAGTGATAGTTTATGCATCTCAGAGAGTTTAAGCCAAGCCAGTAGATCTAGATCCACTTCGAGGGGGCTTCTAAATAACGAAAGTCTCAACCTTGGCAATAACTTGAATCAGGTCAAGTCGATAAGTAGGAATTCGAAAGAAAACTTGTTGATTGATCAGACACAAACTCTCCTCCCAACAAAGTCCATCGATTTCAATAATCCACAATCGTTATCACCGAACGGTAAAAAAAGAATTTTTGACGTTTATATTATGTCGACGAATAGCGGCGCAGTGTTACAAAAAGAGCCGAAAGAAGAAGAAAAACGGAAAAGAAGCCTAAAATTTTCTTTCAAGAAGAAGAAGAGGGGAGACAAAATTCCATTTGCTGAGGGTGTTGCATCAGGTCCCGAATCAGATATCAGTGGACCCAGCGCTCCTTCGAGCCCCTGCGCCACATTAGAAAGAAGAGGTTCTTCACCTATCAAGAATGAAGCCACGGAATATAATTTTGCAACAGAGACTCGTCAAACCCATTCACAAATCGATAAAGAGAAGCCTTCTAAAACCCCAGCCAGTAAAGAGAAATCTGACAAAACGTTCAGTAGTTTTAGGCTGCTGAAAAAAGACGATAAGAAGAAATTGAAATCCAACACATTGCTCATTTCGTCTGCGGGTCCTCCATCCATAAATAGTTCAACGTCTACTTATGATTCAGCCCAGAAAAAAACGGATTCATCGGTTTGTGACAGTGACAGAGAAACAACTGCTTTTTCAGTAACCGCAAAAGCCTCTAACATTGAACCAGATACAAAGAGAAAGAATTCCGCATCGAAACCAGATCCACCGCAGGCGACAGACACGGATCTTAAAGTCACAAGTTCAACTCGAAAGAACTCTTACGTTTCAACGTACCACATATTGACAGGTGGTAAAAGAGGCTCTGTAGGAGACCATACGAATTATTACGAGGTTAAATTGGGTAAAGCCGAATCCAAAATGGATTCTAGTAATGAACCAATTCCGACTCCTCGAAGCTACAAACCTACCATCTTGGATAATGTGAGTAGTAGAAAGGAACCGAAGAAAATCGAGGAAAAATCCATAGCGCAGGAAATCGAGGAAGTTGAAAAGTCCTTGTTTGAACCGAGCGACGTTTCTCCCAGCTCGACGTTGGAAGACTCGGACCAGCGATTTGCGAAAGAGGTAACGAGCCGAAATAGAATAACGTCAATAACTACTCTTAGCCAAATGAGGGAACAACATTTGGGAAATCCTAAAGTTGAGTCACTTCAGGCAACGAAAGCCTATAAAGATGAGGTGCAGCCATCCTCCCTCAGAGCTCCCAATAGTCCTCATTCTGATAAATCGCTTTCTGATAACAGTAATGTCTACATTAACCTTTCTCCTCCTCTCTCTTCCTCAACCAAAGAGCCGATGATGTACGCCTCCATGGTCCAAATTCCTCCAACTACTAGGTCTAGTTTGCCTACAACAAACAAATTAGATCCTCTAATTAATGTCTCATCCTTCTCTAGGGGAGGGATTGTATCATCGCGTAAGGAAAGCGAGCCTCCGCTCATTAAGGAAGGTGACATCCTATCTAATAACACCTCCTCCCAAACCTCCAGTATTGAAGTAATTAGAGCCATGAGGGATCACCACCGGCCCCCCTCGCCTAGCAAACTGGTTCCACGACCTTTGACTCCCGACCATTATGCACCTTTCGGGAAACCGAGTCCCAGTCGCCGTCACTCTCAATCCACCATATCGAGTAACACAGAGGATGAAGTAACAACTGACGATGATTATGCGTACCGAACTGATTCCCCTTCAGTGAATCGTTCGACTATTAACGTTAACACAGATGGAGAGGATGCCAGCACGGAACGCAAACAAATTATTTATACTTCAAGCCAGATCACAGATTCGTGGGTAGGACAAATAGGCCTTGCGATCTTCAGTAAAGCTTGCAGTAATTAATGGCTTCTGGCTGTCGCCTGTATGGGGTGGGAATAGGCGAGAGTTGTTGGTATTATTTTTATCGTCTTTACCGGGACTTTAAGAAAATTAAGCTGGCTTGATTGAAATGGATCCTTTGCCAAAATGACCTGTAATTGTAGTTCTGTTCCAAGGTTTTGGGTGTGAATCATCTCGCGATTTGCATCCTTTGCCCTAGTGGTTATCTGTTTTACCTTTGAGTTCACGTGGCCTTTTCCATACGTGACAGTAGTTTAGAAATGGCAGTTTGCTATTGCAGTTCCGCTCACTCCCAAGGCAATTAATTTAACTTTTACATTTCGGTGTCCGCTCTCCTTCACACGAGCTTGTTCCTAACGGCTTACATTGTGGACTCCCGGGCCCAGTAGAATTAATAAGGCTTGCTGGTGACGGCCCTTGCTATTTTATTCTTTCTATTCTTGCCCTTTCCTTTCATTCCTTGTGTCTATTTTCATGTTATATATCCTTTCTTGCGGAATTCCCCCCCCCCCCCGCATTGAGCTGGGAAATTTTGTTACAGCAATACTAGGCATCCTGATATCTTTTTCAGTCGTGACCAAGCGTTTCTCTCTCCTCCTACTGTCTAATTCCGCCCTCCTGCCCTGTTTTCATAGGGGGTATCTTCCCCTACCTGACTGCTCCTCCATCAGTCAGATTATTTCTACTAGATACAGTTGGTGCGCATGTAGCGTTATATATTCAAAATAGTAAGTATTTTTAACACGCGAACTTACATTCTCTTTCTCTCTCCCTTTCTCGATTGCAAAAGTAATTGAAGAAAAAGTTGAAGAAATTTAATCTCTTGTCGTTTCGTTCCTTTCAAATTCCCTGGGCTAACTGACTTAACATTTCATCTGTTCGAATCAAACCCCGACTCCAGTTTGAACTTTCTCCCTCGGTTTACTATTTCCCTGCACCTGATTAATGCCGGACTTTGATTTCGCTGAAATATGGCGAGAAATATTGGCCCATTATTTTCTGTGACTTAAATGTACGAGGTAGCGAAAAGGAGGAAGCGTATCCAGTGAGGTTCAAATTCTTTTGTTCCTTTTTACGGTTTTTTAAAAAAAATCCTTTATACGTACAAACTTTATGAATGTTGACAAACCACCTTCCGCTGCTCCTATATATAAGGTTGATAGGATCTTTTAATACAAACGGATATTTTTTTGCTCGTGTCTTGCATTTGATCTTTTTTTGCTTTTTCTCTGACCCTGATGTAACGGGTAACTCTAGATTGCATTTGTTTCTTTTTCTTCTTCACGGGGTAAAATATAGGCGCTATTTGTGGCTTAGGTTCTGCCTTTATGTACATATATAGAGCTTCGGCAAGCCTAGTGGATACAGCTTTGGACTTCTAGCGTCAAGGCTCGAAGTTGATCCCTCTGAGCGTGGACGCAAAACTTTCAGCGGCGTGACAAGTAACCCACCCCCTCCTCCCTAAAACGTGCCCCTACTGTGATAAGTCGCTCCACACCAACCTAGACCATCTTAACAGCCGTAAACCAATCCGTCGCACGATTGGCCTTTCGGTGAATGAGGAGGGGGCATTAAAACACTCAGATGCAGAAAATACAAACCTCTTGAACGACTACTTCTCTTCAGTGTTCACTGAAGGGTGTGGTTCCTTTCCCCACCCCACGGACTCTTACT
This sequence comes from Ceratothoa steindachneri, assembly GCA_963969495.1. Taxonomy (NCBI): domain Eukaryota; kingdom Metazoa; phylum Arthropoda; class Malacostraca; order Isopoda; family Cymothoidae; genus Ceratothoa; species Ceratothoa steindachneri. Next base: position 18,482,398 of record OZ018320.1, on the reverse strand, counting down.
TGGGTGAGAAGCTGGAGGAAATGGACTTCATCCAAACCAAAGTAGAAAAATAAAATCACTGACCTAAGTACGAATAGGTCCCCTGGCCCGGACGGGTTTCTACCTAAAATGTTGAAAGAAGTGCGTGATGAAGTGTCACGACATCTAGGCACAATCTTCAACATGTCAATCCGGACTGGATGCGTTCCTGGAGACTGGCGTGAGGCGGAGGTTACTCCTATCTTCAAGAAAGGAAACTCTAGCCAACCGTCGAACTACCGACCTATTAGTTTAACTTCCATAGTTGGTAAACTCATGGAAAGAATCATGGTGGACAAAATAAAGTCATCTTTAGAGTCAAACTTGTTATTGAGGAGTTCCCAGCACGGATTCCGAAGGAAACGGCCATGCTTGACGAATCTTTTGGAATTCTTCTACTTAGTTTTCAGTGAACACGATCAGGATAAGGCGGTGGATGTTATCCACTTAGACTTTCAGAAAGCCTTTGATAAGATACCACACCGCCGCCTTCTCCGGAAAGTGCGTGCGCTGGGCATAGACGGAAATGTAGCAGGTAGGATAGAGAACTGGCTAAGCGGCAGACGGCAACGGGTGGTGTTGAATGGACAGGCTTCTGAGTGGGTGCCCGTTCATAGCGATGTTCCTCAAGGTTCTGCCCGAGACCACTACTGTTCATCATTTATGTTAATGATATGGATAGTGACATGGTTGCGAAGATTTCTAAATTTTCCGATGATACCAAGCTTGATATGAAAGTTGCAAAGGAAGTAAATACTGCCCGCCTACAAGAAGATATTCGAAAGATTGGGGAGTGATCGGACACGTGGCAAATGCCTTTTAACATAAACAAATGCAAAGTGATGCATATCGGCCACCGAAACCCCGAATCTCGGTATATCCTTACGGCCACTGCTCTTGAATGCACTGATTCTAAGAAGGAATTGGGTGTAACTATCACTAGAGACCTCAAGTTCTCGAAGCAGTGTATTGAGGTGGAGAAGAAAGCCCAAAGGATGTTGGCTACATAAAAGACAGTTTAGATATCGGAACAAGGAGATTGTACTGTGTTTGTACAACTCCCTTGTCCGACCACACCTGGAGTATGCCGTACAACTTTAGTCTTTCGTTTCGAAAGGATATCGCGAGATTGGAACGTATACAAGCCAGGGCAACCAAACTGATTCCCTCTACCAGACACAAGAGTTATGAAGATAGGTTACGGGAATTAGATTTGTTCTCGTTGGAGACCAGGAGGCTGCGTGGTTCACTTATCGAAGTGTTTAAAATGCTTAGTCTTCGACAATGTAGACTACAGGGATAATTTAGAGCTTAGCGAGAATAGAACCAGAAACCACAGCTACAAACTTGAACTGAAGCGTTACCACCGTGATCTGTGTGGGGAAACTTTTCACATACAGCATCTGTGGTACATGGAACGCACTTCCAGTGGAAGTTGTCAACAGCACTTCTGTTGAGCAGTTCAGGTCGAGACTAGACAGTCTTGGAAAAACGCCGTTTGTCCACTTGAACCGTTGTGCGAGTGTTCTTCGAGGGCGTCAATTGACACTTCCGAGGACTGCGCCTGCTCAACTGTCTCACCAAAGATATCCTCTTTGAATGGATCGCAAGGTCTACTAGGGTACTTTTCCTTGTAACACCGTTATCATTCTACCCCGTCTTCACACTGCAACATACCCAGTCTCTATTCTGGAACCATGTCGATTGGATGCTTGTATCTTCGATCATGTCAACGAAGAGTTCTACAATCGCTGGTTGGTGTGAAAACATAATACTACCCCCTCCTGGTGCCTTAAGTCGTTTTAGTGGTGGCGGTGTGGTGGGGGGGGGAGAGGGCTTTACACGCTGCGGATAATTACAAGGCTATTATTTTCTCCACATTTTATGATAGGAGAACGAAAATCTAAATTTTCTAGAGATACACTGGAAAGGATTTCCGATGGATGGGCTCTATTGTAACACGATTATTCGCAGGCACTCTTTGAATATGCTGGGAACTCGTTTTCCCCTCACAGTTTCTTCCCAGCGAGCGTCATGCCGTCATATTTTGCCGCTAGTTTTGTTTTTCTAAGTGAAAAATCGGTAATATCCTTTGGAAAGTGTTTTTTTTTTAATTCTCATAATTTCAACAAAATTGGTGAACTAATTTTCTTCATTCTCGTTTAGGTTTATATTTAAGTTATTATCCTTGTGTTTTCTGTGTTATAGAATCTACCCTCATTTTTTCTTTGCTAATCGGCTCTTTTCTTGAATGCGAGACATTCTTGGCGCTTCTTCTAACGCGAGATGAAGTTTTAAAGTCTAACCAAGTGCAGACATTGAAGCCAAACAAAACCGTCGCTTCCACCTGAATTGACAAGAAAAAGATGGAAATAAGAATTCAGTCGATATACGGTTTCTTACTATTTGTTTTGTGGGGTGCACTTTATATACAGTTTCAGCCGTTGTTTACTTTCCATATTAAGCTGTCTCGTTCTGGACTATTTAGTGAGGTGGAAGCCTAACCTCATTAATTTTCATGATTAGAACCGAAGGTCCACCTGTAATAGATCCAGGAATTTCTGAATATTTTCTCTAGAAGGCTCCAACAAGCTAGCATAGATGCCATTACCTATTAATAAAAAAATACCTTCATTTCATGTGCTTGGTACCAAAAGACGGACTTTGCTGCTGTTTCATGCTTTTCGAATCACATACTTATTCACGGTGTCATATTAATGACATTTTCTTATCCTCTACTAGCTTCTTTATATATACGGTTAATTCTGACCTCATCCCACCTCGTATGTTAATTTTGAACTATTTCTAGAACATAAATCGACTATTCGTTGCATTCAAGGCATTGGTTTAATCGATTAGGACTAGTTTTTTGTATCTGTTCTCAAAATGAAAATCTCTGACATTTCTGAATGGGATCAATAGTGATACTAAACTACTTATGTACAGTTCGATCTAAATCCTTTATATGTATTTACCATAGAGTAATTTTATTTTAGTAAATGAGACTCGAAATAATCTACTCTAAAATACTTTTGCTTTTTAATCAAAAGATATGTTAACTTATTATTAATCAAAGGGTGGCGGCTACAGACTACGGTGGTGGTTCTTTCATGGCTTGGTTAAATGGTACTGTAGTGGTAATGAAACTAGTACTTTGTTTGGTTTGTACGAAGTACTTTAGATTTTTCTTTTGTATTTCTTGACGTATTTTGTAACGCACTGCACATTGAGACTAATTTAAAACTTATAGTTAGAGTAGTTGCCTGATGATGGGAGATGTAATAAAATTTTCTAATAAATTTTAGTCATATAGTTACTATAATTGAGTTGATTTTTAATTCGTCTTATTCTTAACTTTGAAGATATATTAGTTTCCTAGATGAATTACTTCCATTGTAATTTACGCTAATTTTCAAAATATAGAACATTCAGACCAAATGCAACGATGTCCATTGAATTATTAAAGATTAAATTTTAAAGATAAGTAGGAGAATGAGAATACCGCTCAACGCTTTTCATCCCAAATTGTGAATAAACTCAACAAGGCCCTTCTTGAATACAAAACACAACTAAACATATGAGTATATCTGAAATAATTTAAATAATTTTCGTTGTCAGCTAATTATAATCGTATGATACTTTATGAACTATCTTCTCTTCCTTTCTAATTAATATCTAAATTAAACTCCCTTTCTCGAAAACTGTTTGGAAACGGGCGAAAATTCGTATCCCCATATTGCACTTGGACATGGCTCGATTGTCAGGAAAATTCACTCTACATTCATTCCTTATATTTATTCTCTTCTGAAAATCTAAAAAATTGAATTGTCTTGTTTTTTTTTGCAGGCAGGCAGCAGCTTCGATAAGCGAGAACATCTATACAAAATCTTGGTCATCGGAGAACTGGGTACTGGAAAAACTTCAATCATCAAACGCTATGTCCACCAATTTTTCTGTACACACTACAGAGCGACTATTGGAGTTGACTTTGCTCTCAAAGTCCTTAATTGGGATGGCGACACAGTCATCCGACTTCAGTTGTGGGATATTGCGGGTGAGAGACTTAATATTCATTCAGTGTAGCTGTTGATTCTTATAAGTATAAGCCGGTCGGGTTCTCCATAGGAAGAAATATCCCGACTACACATTGTTTATGTAGGTCTCTGGTATCGGTATAGACTGCATAGGCGTTTCTCTTCTAACTGGTCACATCTTTCCAAGTGTAGCGGGTGTAGATTTATATTTTTTTATTATTGACGCAGTTCCTGGTCGTTCTAAGCTGCTCTTTCTCCTAAGAAGTAGGTTAAGGTTTATCCTTTAGGGGGCGTGTTCTTTTGAACCAACAACTTTCTAATTGACTCGAGTCCAACCCTTGCAAGGTCCTCCTCAGACGGCTCGGGGCCCCGAGGCCTAACGGGGAGAAGAGGGATCTACCTTCCCGGGTGGGGGCCCTATAACAGCCAAGACCTTCTCCATTTCAGAGAAGGATCTGGCTGATGCCGGTCCATCTGGCCTGTGAGCTCCTGCCGGCGGGAAAGAGAAGCGAGTTCACAACTCGCCTTCCTTTCCTAAAAAAAAGATAGAGGAACAAGACTAAAAGGACTAAGGGGTCCTCTGCCTCCGCGTGAGCCACCGAGACGGACGGATCCACTGCCGTTTCGGGAAGGGGCCAAGCTAAGATTGGCACGTCCGCCCCCGTTGCTCTCCCGGGCGGGGAGTCCCTGAGCGAGACCAAAGGTGTGCAGAGTGGAGCCTCGATTACGTCGGGGCCCATCATTTAGAGGCTACCTGGCGTTTTCGAGCGCGCTGGCTTCAAACGCTTCCTTGATATTTGCTACACTGATGGCAGCATGTTTGCTAAGGGAAGTATGATCCATCAGGGAAGAGCTCTAGCTAGTGTGATTAGTAGAGAGCCGAAGGTGACCCGTTTCTCAGACGGGAACATTTAGCGAATACGTTGAATCCCTCAAAGGCGGCCATGATTAGTGCCCTTCGGATTTTTGATGACACGCCGGTGAGTGTGACGCCCCACTCTACCATGAACTTCAGGAAAGGACTGTTTTATGCGAGAGAACTCGCTGACTACTCCATAGATGACATGACCTTAGAGCTGGCCGACCATAAAGCGGTCAAGATCGAGCGTGTGATGAGAAAACGGGGAGAGCCTCGAACCCACGCCTAAACTCTTCGTCAAGTTAGACTGTGATAAGCTCAGAGAGTCGGTGCTTAGCGGTTGCTATCGCTACCGCGAGATGGCATTCGTGCCACTGCCGCGGAGGTGCTACTACTGCCACCGATTTGGTCATACAAATCGCTCCTGTCGACGTGGAAAGTCGTGGTTACCCGAAGTCTGTGTAAGTTGGTCCAAGGCCGTACACGAGAAGTCCAAATCGTCTGTGGCCAAGTGTGTCGATTGAAAAGAGCCACCCCCCGTTTCTTCGAAGCAATGTGGTCCGTATCTCCTTGAGAATGAGGATAGCGGAGGCCATCTGTCTTCTGCACAGTGCGGCTTCCGCAAGTTTCACTCCACGTCGGATCCTCTGCTCCGACTGGAAAATGCCATCTGAGAGGCCTTCTTTCGTAGACAGCACTACGCCACCGTGTTTTTCGATCCGGAGAAGGCCTATGATACTGCATGGCGATACGGTATCATGGAGACTCTCCACACAATGGTGGCGAGGGGACGCCTCCCAATGTTTATATCTGAATTTTTGAGAGATCGTAGATTCCACGTACGGGTGGGGTAAGCCCTCTCCGGCCCAATGGAGCAGGAAGAGGGTGTCCCGCAGCGAAGTGTCCTCAATATCACACTCTTTGCTCTGAGCATCAACGGCATCACCTCGGTACTGCCGGAAGATGTTCTCGCTACGGTCTACGTGGACGAACTTTCGATCTCTTTTGGCTCGGCCCAGATGCCAACTCTGGAGGTTTCGGTTTTCCTTGGCCAAGACTAAGGTAGTGCACTTCTGCCGCCCCCCATGGCTCCACCCCGACCCAGACATGTTTCTTAATGGGTTACGCCTGGAAGTGGTTGAATCGCACCGTTTCCTTGGTCTTGTATTTGTCCGACGCCTCACCTGGGAGGCTCATATTCGCAGCCTTGGGGCGCTGATAGTGCTACTGCCTTACTTTTTTCTTGATCTTTTGTTCGTTCGAAGTTCGACTACGGATGTGAGTTTTATGCATCAGCAGCCGAGCGTTTATTGCGGAAGGTGGACTGTATCCACCACACCGATGTTCACCTGGCGATCGGTGCCTTCCGCACTTCCTCCATTGAGAGCCTGTTGGTCGATGCTGGGGAGATACCACTCGCTCTATGCCGTGTTCAGTGCATTATTCGCCTGTACGCGCGAGCCCGGCGCCTTCCTCAGTCGCCACAGCTCTCACTGCATCAGCAGCTGATTTCGACAGTGCCTATGCCGCCGAGAGACGCCAGTCATACCCTAAGCCCTTCGGCTTAAGGCCCGGAAGCTCCTTCGAGAGCTAAGTATAACTCTCGGGCCGGTGGTGCCCCGGTTCTGCCCAGGCCGACACCCTGGAGGGTACCACATTTGGCTATTTGTCGACACGCCTCTGCTCCCAAAGCTTATACTGCGCCGGGAGTATTGCGTCCGACCTTTTTGGAGCACACATCGTGTCACGCTGGAACCGTGCAAGTGTATGCGGATGGCTCCAAGTCCCAAGAGGGGGTCGTCTTCCACTCCGTATTCCCTCTGTTTAAAGTCAGCGGAGCTCTGCCAGGCGCTGCGTCTGTCTTCACAGCCGAGCTGGTTGCAATACACCCCTCGGTACGGGAGATTCCGCCACGTGCCCCGTTCGGAGACCGGATTGTGATCTATAGCGACTCGCATGCACCCTGAGTGCTCTCGGGGCATAGGAATCTGCACATTCCCTAGTTCGCGATATCCGTGACGCCACGGTTTTGTCAAGCCGGGTGGATGTCGAGATTATCTTCTGCTGGGTTCCTGGACATATAGAATTGCGGGGAATGAGCGCGCTGATGAGGGCTCCAAAGAGTCCGCGAGGACTCTGCGACCGGACCAGCGTTTCGCTCTTCCTCACACCAACTACATAGCAGGAATACGGGCAGCTCTTCGGACTGCTTGGCAAAGAAGATGGGAGACGGTCGAAGGGAACTTAAAGTTGCGTGCCATTGCGCCGCGACTGTTCCCATGGACCTATCCCCCAATGCCGTGACGGCTTCAGGTCGCTTTCTGTCGTCTCCGAATCGGACACACTCGTGTGACGCATCGCTATTTGATGGAGCGCTCGCCTGTGCCGTATTGCGACGACTGCGTTGTCTCCCAGACTGTTCGGCATATTCTTGTCGAATGTCCCAGTCTGGGTGATCTTCGCGCACGTTACCTGTCCCGGTACCGGGATGGGCGGGGTCGCTACCGCCTGTCCTTTGTACTCGGGACGAGTGCGTGCACATTGACTGGTGGACTTGTTGACTTTTTGGGGGAGGCCGGCCTTCTCCCTTTCATTTAACCAGGTTTAATTGTTGTTTTTGTTATTGTTATTTTTTTATTGTTGTTTCCTGTTTAAATTTTTTAAAGTAGCCTAGAACTATGCTGTTTGCTTACGGCGACTTATGCCTAAGTCGGCAGTCGCCAGATAGCACCTTAATTAAAAAAAAAAATAAAATGATGGAGCGCTCGCCAGCGCCTTACTGTGAAGACTGCATTGTCCCCCAGACTCTTCGGCACATTCTTGTTAATGTCCCAGTCTGGGCGATCTCCGCGCACGTTACCTGTCCCGGTACCTGGATGGGCGGGGTCGCTACCGCTTGTTTCTTGTACTCGGGACGAGTTCGTGCACATTGACTGGTGGACTTGTATACTTTTGGGGGGATGCCGGTCTTCTTCCCTTTATTTAACTAGGTTTTGTTTTTTGTCATTGTTGTTTTCTTTGTCGGTCGCACGCTCCTGATTGTTACCATCTTCCCTTTTATCGTTGTTCTGTTTTCATATTCTTATTTTAAAGTAGCCCAATGCTAGGCTGTATTGATTCCGGCGACTTATGCCCAAGTGGGCAGTCGCCAGATAGACTCATAAATTAAAAGAAAAAATGTAGGAAACCATGCTCGGCGCGTGCTCCCTACTCACCGTCCCGGCGTATAAGGGTTTTGTGACCCCGCCACCACTGGATGGGGGTCGCGCTGGAAGATACGCGATTTACACCTGGCATGATTTCCCCATTCTTCTATTTGCTATAGATAGCTCCTTTCAGGCAGTAGCTGTGCGGTTACACCTGGATAGGAGGTATACCTTCATTTCCGCGTACATTCCACCGTCAGCCGACTTTGAAGCAGGGAGACTTCCGCCGCATGATGGCACCGTTGCCGAGGCCCTTCCTTTTGCTCGGGGATGTGAACGGTCGACAATAGCTTTAGAGAGACTACCCGATTAACTCCAAGGGCAAGTCCTAGCTGACCTGATCGACAGCGCGTTCAGCGCATGATCCACCCATCAGCGCCCGGAGTTTTGCTTCCGGGAAGCGTATGACCATTTCCGTGAGGGTCTTCTCTTCCAAGAGTGCCCCCGCCTCACCTCCGAGCTAGGCTTGGAGGGCATATTCCTTCAATGGATTTGCCATGGACTACGGGCCAACTGGAAGGAGTTACGTAGGTTCATCTCGTCCCGTTTTACATTGGCTATATCTTTTTGCAGGAGACCATGCTTGGCGCCTGCCACCTGTCCAGGTGTAAGGTCCTTGCCGACCTGCTCGACGAGCTGGATAGTCCTCCTAAATGTGGAGGAGTTTACGCTTCATTGCCCGAGAACCGTTTCATTTTCCTTCGTCGATCTATCTCGGTGCTCTTCGGATGTGCAGCCTGATTTTGGGTAGGGGGCAGTCGGTGACCTCCATAGTAGTGATCACTTTCCAATTTAAATATTATTTTTGGGGCCGCTGCCACTTGAGAGTCCATCCCTGTTGTGTTGTCGCGTGCAGGGTGGTCTGCATTTCAGAAAATGACTGATTTTTCTGCCTCAGTCGAGGAGTTTAGGTCCGTAGATGAGGCCGTTTATTTTTTCTCCGTCAACCTCCTCGCCGTGGGCTTAACTACTATTCCTAGAAGGTCTGGCGGTTTTGCGCGCCGACCGCTCCAGTGCTGGTCAGTCGAGTGTGAGGCGGCCCTCAAGCAAAAACTCTATGCCTACATGCGCTATAAGCGCCGCCCGAACGATTTCACTGTCGCTGAATTTCGTCGGGTGGGGGTTAGGTTCCGGTATATTTCGAAGCACGCCCGCCGCTCTTTTTGGCGGGCATACATGTCTTCACTTAACAGGAAAACCCCTTTAGCAGAGGTGTGGAAGCGATTCGGGCGAGTTCTCGCAGGACCCTCCTCCCGTTTTCCAGGAGAATGGGACCGCAATCTGGTAGCCCGTGTCTATGGCAGAATCCTTTGCGACCTCTTTCTCGGCATTCTCTAGCCAAGATGATGCTCCGCCAGCATTTAATGCACGTCGTGATGTCGCGGAAGGCCGCCAACTGTACTTAACCTCCAGAATCGGAGAAACCTTTACCGACAGGTTTACTCTGAGCGAGTTGCGTTCCGCTCTCGCTTCGTGCGCGGATATCGCACCTGGTCCAGATGATGTTTCTACGCTATGCTTAGACAGCTGGGTGAGCGAGGCATCTCCTTTCTGTTAGATTTGTTCAACAGGATCTGGGTAGAGGGTATCCTCCCAGATTCCTGGCGAATCGCTACTCTTCTCGCTTTTCGCAAACAGGGCAGAGGTCAATCTACCCCGGCCGATTTCCGTCTAATCGATTTAATCTCCTGCATGTGCAAGTTGATGGAGAAATCGGTAAATGTTAGATTTCGACAGTGGAGGCCATATGTCTTGTGCACAGTGCGGCTTCCGCATTTCGATACCACGTCGGATGCTCGGCTCCTACTGGAAAATGCTGCCTGCGAGGCCTTCCTTCGTAGACAGCACTACGCCACGGTAGTTTCCGATCTGGAGAAGGTTTATGATACCGCATGGCGATACCGGATCATGGAGACTATCCAGGTGATGCAGGCGAGGAATTCCCATGGACCTATCTCCCAATGCCGCGACGGCTTCAGGTCGCTTTCTGTCGTCTCCGAATCGGACACGCTCGTGTGACGCATCGCTATTTGATGGAGCGCTCGCCTGTGCCCTATTGCGACCACTGCGTCGTTCCCCAGACTGTTCGGCACATTCTTGTTGAATGTCCCAGTCTGGGTGATCTTCGCGCACGTTACCTGTCCCGGTACTGGGATGGGCGGGGTCGCTACCGCCTGTCCTTTGTACTCGGAACGAGTGCGTGTACATTGACTGGTGGACTTGTTTACTTTTGGGGGGAGGCTGGGCTTCTCCCCTTTATTTAAAAAGGTTCTATTTTTTTCTTTGTTTGTTATTGTTTTCTTTGTAGGTTGCACGCTCCTGCACCGGGGTGAGGGAGAGCTTCCCCCCGCTGCCGGAGATTTCTTCCTAATTGTTAAGTTTTTCACATTTTTATCATTGTTATGTTTTCATATTTTTATTTTAAAGTAGCCTAGTTCTAGGCTGTCGTGTTTCCGGCGACTGATGCCCAAGTGGGCAGTTGCCAGATGGGCTCTATAAATATAAATTAAATAAATAAAAAAATGCCGGCGAGGGGACGCCTTCCAATCCTTATAGCTGAATTTTTGCGAGATTCTCGATTCCGCGTACGGGTGTGGGGAGCCCTTTCCGTCCCAATGGAACAGGAATAGGGTATTACACTTAACCCTGATCATCAACGGCATCACCTCGGTGTTGCCGGAAGATGGTCTCATTACGCTCTACATGACGAGTTTTCGATATCTTTTGGCGCGGCCCAGATGCCATCTCTTGAGCGTCGCAATGCCGAAGCGCTAAGGCTTTGGTTTTCCTTGACCAAAACCAAGGTTGAGCACTTGTGCGGCCATCTACGGCCTCACCCCGACCCAGATTTGTTTCTTAATGGGGTGCGCCTGGATTTGGTTAAGTCGCACCGTTTCCTTGGTCTTGTATTCGACCGACGCTTCACCTGGGAAGCTCATATTCGCAGCCTTAGGGTCTCTTGTACCTGCGCCATAGATGTTCTCCGTTCCGTGAAGTTCAGCGCTTGGGGTGCTGATAGGGCTACTGCCTTACTTTTTTACCGATCCTTTGTTCGTTCGAAACTCAACTACGGATACGAGTTTTATACATCCGCAGCCGAGCGTTCATTGCGGAAGGTGGATTCGATCCACCACACCGGCCTTCGCCTTGCGACCGGTGCCTTCCGCACTTCCTCCATTGAGAGCCTGTTGGTGGATGCTGAGGAGATGCTACTCGCTCTGCGCCGCGTGCAGTGCATCACTCGCCTGTACGCGCGAGCCCGGCGTCTCCCTCAGTCGCCAACAGCTGTCACTGCATCCGCAGCTGATCTCGACGGTGCCCATGCCGCCGAGAGACGCCAGTCATACCCTAAGCCCTTTGGGTTTAGGGCCAGGAAACTCCTTGGAGAGCTTGATATAGCTCTCGGGCCGGTGGCGCCCTTGGTTCTTCCCTGGGCGCCACCCTCGACGGTATCACCTTTAACTATATGGCGCCACGTTCTGCTTCCAAAGCTTCTACAACGTTCGGCCTTTTTGAGGCACACGTCATCTCACGCTGGAACCGTGCCAGTGTATATGGATTGCTCCGCGAGTCTGTTACCCCGAGTATCCAATCTATTGAAGTCGGGGGAGGGGGGGGGGGGTTTCTGCAAGGTGCTGCGTCTGTCTTCACGGCCGAGTTGGTTGCAATACATCGCTCGTTACGAGAGATAACTCGTCTTGCCTGGTTCGGATACCGGATTGTGATTTATAGTGACTCACAAAGCGCCCTGATTGCTCTCGGACCATTGGAATCTGCCCCTTCCCTGGTTCGTGATATCTGTGACGCCACGGTTTTGGCGAGCCGGGCGTATGTCGAGATTATCTTCTGCTGTGTTCCTGGACATGTAGGAATTGCGGGGAATGAGGGCGCCAAAGAGTCCGCCAGGACCAGGCGACCGGACCAGCGTCACTCTTCCACACACCGACTACATGGCAGGAATACGGGCAGCTCTTCGGACTGCTTGGCAAAGAAGATGGGAGACGGTCGATAGAAACCTAAAGTTTCCTACTATTGCGTTGCGACTGTTCTCATGGAATTGGACACACTCGCGGGACGCACTGCCATTTGATGCAGCGCTCGCCTGCGCCTTACTGTGACGACTGCATTGTCCTCCAGACTGTTCGGCACATTCTTGTTGAATGTCCGAGTCTGGGCGATCATCGGGCACGTTCTTTGTCCCGGTACCTGGACGAGCGGGGTCATTACCGCTTGTTCCTTGTGCTCGGGACGGGTTCGTGCACATTGACTTATGGACTCTGACTTTTTGGTGGAGGACGGCCTCCTCCACTTTATTTGACTGTTTGTTGTGGGTTGCATGCTCTTGCGCGGGCGGAGGCGGGCCTACCCCCGACGCTGGAGCGAGCTGCTTTCTTGTTACCTTTTTTGCTTTGTTTCTTTTTTGTTTTTAGCCTATGATCATTTTATCTTTGTTATTGATTTGTTTTTTAATATAGCCTACTCGTAGGCTGTAGTGAGTACGGGGACTTATGCCCAAGTAGGCAGTCGCCAGATGGGCTACTAAAATAAAAAAATAATCGTATTCTTCCAATTATATCTTTGTACCTTTAACAGAATAAAACAAATCTCTAAGACTTATAATTCCCTTTTATCTCAGCTACACCTTTGGTGGTACTCTTAAGTTCCTACCTCTCCATTACTGTACTGTCTTCCCTACTAATTTTGATCACACTGATTCGAAACTGGATGCAGATTAAATCGTATGTTGGTAGAACATCATAAATTCTGCATCGATGAGTATTTTCAATTTAATTAGCCATTTGTTTTGTGTTATTAGCCAAAAGTTCAGAAAATTACTCATCTCAAAATTGGAAAAAAAGTGATTTAAGTGTTTCAGGATCTGGATCCGATAAAAAAAATCCATAAATCTTCTTTAGCCCACCCTTCCTCTGCAAAATTTCATCGAAATATGTCCATAATTGTACTTAAATAGACGGACACACAAAATACGAGTGATCACATAACACCGCCAATCTCTATTGGTTCAGGTAAATATCCTATTCTAGCGTTATTCTAAAGACTTGGTTATAAACTGGACGCATCTTCTGTTGATTGGTAGAGATAGGTTCAGGAGAGTTGCGTGTCTTCAGACTTCATTGGGCACGCAACTTCAACTCGTGCACGTTTAAGATACAAAGGCAAGTTTAGTGGGGGATGGGGGGGTATTTGTCCAGGTGTTTTCATAGTCTGTTGTTTTTTTTTCGAAACAGGTCAGGAGCGGTTCGGAAACATGACTAGAGTGTATTACAAGCAAGCAGTTGGAGCTTTTATTGTATTTGATGTGACAAATGCAAAGACCTTCGATGCCGTAACAAAATGGAAAACCGACTTAGATACCAAAGTCACCCTCCCGGATGGTTCCTGCATTCCAACAGTCCTCTTGGCGAATAAGGTTAAAATATGGGCCTAGTTTCCTTATTAAAATTTACGTGAATGCTCATTTTTGAAAGGCTATACGCACCCCTTTTACCGGTTGTTTGGGGTATTCAGTCGTGGGGAAAAATGAAAGGGGGTGGAGATGCTATCAAATTGCATTATTAGACAAATAGGCGAGTAGAAAAGATTAAATTTAATACCTGCAAGAACGAAATCTTGCATAATTTCGAACCCTCTTTGGCGGATTTGAAACATAAAACCGTGATGGATTTTGTGACAGTGAAATCAAATTGCAGTGCAGTAATGCAATCAGTTTTATAATTCATATTGGTTACTGTTAAAAAAAAATGCCAATCTCTTATCGTTCTTTTAATTTTTAGTGTGACCAGCCGAAAGAAGGTGTGGTGTGTAATCCCTCACGAATGGACGATTTTTGTAGGGAAAGGAACTTTGTTGGTTGGTTTGAGACGTCGGCCAAAGAAAACATTAACATAGATGAAGCCACCAAATTCTTGGTTTCCAGGGTGAGTCATTTTTTTTCAACTACTTAAAAAAAAGATCTTTTAATCTAGATATCAGTACACTGGACTTAAGAAAATCGTCCTTATATAGGGAAGAGCTCTCGAGGATATTCTTGCATTTGTTGATAATAAGGGATGAGAGAAAGGGATTCTAGACACCGATCATTATTAAATGGCTGTTATCAGGGTCTCTTTTTGTCCGAAATATGTAATAGAGGCCACAACCAAGATGTTAATGAATCAGGAGCAAATGTCCGTCCTAGGTCAACCGTAAGGGGCGCGGCGATTTGCCTTCCTGCCCACCTTGCTGACGGGACTCGGCGCCCCGTCGGGCCCCAGCTTAGCCTCTTCTTTCTTTCTGACAGCCTGTGTTTTCACCCTACTTCCTCACTTTCCGTATAACCTCTCCCACAACTTTCTCTAGTCGGCCTCTAATTTCACAGGGTAGACGCCGACCAGCCTCCTCTCGCTCAACTATCTCGGATCGGAGCTGAGAGGGAAGGGGACAACGTTCCTTCACCCCTGATCTCCAGCCTTGCGTGGTGGATTTCTAACAACTCGCTTCATCTCACTGACACATTCCTTACATACCCTTTCTTCCTCCTTTTCCTGTCTATCAATTTTACGCTGTTCCCAAGGTGGAGTCGCCCTGCCGATGGACTGTCAGGTCACTAGGCGGGAGGAGTGGCATCAAATGGCGGCAGCTGGTTACGCCGGCCCGTGTTCACCCCCTCGCAGAGCGGGCTACTGCATGGGGTTTGTTCGATCGTGTCGTATGGATTTCACACCTCCTTTTAAAAGATGTGGATGCGGGATAAGGCATGGCCTTGTTAGTGCTCCTGGGTTGGATTACTCTTAGTCTGGCTTCGCTTCCTCGGCCTATTCGGCGTGATAGGACCTATCTGACATCGCCCTTGGAGTCATTGAAGCATACAAGCCTCTGCACGACGACAACGTGGTAATCCAGATCGCGTAGTGGCTGAAGTGATCAAAGTTGGTTTTAATAACGTTCCGTGTTCAGAGCCAGCTTGATCTGAGAACTGAAGGATTTTTATTGTAGGTCATGGGAATCAGAGATTCTCGCACTTTCTCTGCTGTATAATGGGTAACCAACATTTGAATCCTAAGTTTCTATTAAAGACTTCCAAGAGAAAATCATTAGGAGGATATAATTTTCTAAAGAATTTAATTATTTTCAATATCTTTTTGATAGCCCACAGTGAAGCTAATTTCTATTTTCTCATTTTTTCGATATTCTCTAGAATTATAAAATACTCAAATGAGTTTCTTTCTTAAACGATTGATTCGTCAGGCCGAGCATCAATATTTGAATAGAGAGCTCGATGAGAAAACGTACGATCGCTATAAGGATGATGATGAGAGTTTGCGCCCCGTGATTATTAGGGTTACCACGCCCAATGATGAATATACTAAAAAGAAAATGCCTCTCCTCTACCTCCCCCGCTAAAAAGATGAGAGACGGTCTAGGGGAACTTAAACTTACGTGCCATTGCGTCGCGACTGTTCCCATCGACCTATCCCGTAATCCTGCGACGGCTTCAGGTTGCTTTGTGTCGTCTCCGAATTGGACACACGCGACGGCCGCACCGCCATTTGATGGAGCGCTAAACTGCGCCTTATTAGGATGATTGCGTTGCCCCTCACACAGTTTGGCACATTCTTGTTGACTTCCTAGTCTAGGTGATCTTCGCGCACGTGATTCGGTACGAGCGGGGTCGCTACCGGTAGCTTGTCCCTTGTTTTCGGAAGAAGCTATGCCTCCTCCACTTTAGTGGCCCGTTGTTGTTTTTGTTTGCTTTTTTTTTTGCTCTGTTTTGTTATTTTTTTAGCCTTTTTTTCTTTTTATCGTTTTTATTTGTTATTTACATATTCTTGGGGGTATTCTTTTTAATATAGCCTAATTGTAGGTTGTGTTGTGTACAAATCGGTCTTCTGCCAAGCCGAGAACCTTAGGATTCTAAGCTTAAATAGGCCTGTGTATAGAAGCGAAAGTTTTATTCAAACCGAGACTAGTTTCGTTTTGCAAGTCTCCATGCCAGCAAACGGCGTAAACTTAATACACTAGAACCCATGCAAAGAAAATACCCTTAAATAAATCCTGGTAATTCAAAAGATGAAAAACTCCAACTCAATCGAAGGCGCTTTGTTATAAATACCTTTCTTTCTTCTATTTTAAGTACGCTAATTAAGGCACGCAAACTTTTAATTGTGATAGGACGGAAAGAGTTTAGCAGCCATCTTGTCATTGATAGCTTGGTTTGAACCACCAAAACAATGTTTGAGTATGGTGAGGGTTTAGGTAGGTTAGTTCATTTTAGTTTGTCTTATATTAGATTCATTTTAGTTTGTTCTTATATTAGATTCATTTTTTGGTTTAGTTTGTTTTTAGTAAATTGTTACGTTTTATTTAGGCTGTTTTTTCTGCCGGAAAGAAACAAAAGAAAAGCCTATGCTGGTGACACGGCGTAGTATATCCTTTTGTTCAAAAATGACTGCTCTTTGTGATGATTGTGGAATAGTTATACTTGCATTCTCGTGTGAATATTATGGTCGCTTCGAAGCTGTAATTGATTTGTCAAATACAATTTGAAGATTCGAAGACAAAAAAAAGTGTAATTGGTCTGAATCAATATTTTAACAAATTAAGGTAAAATTTAAGAAAATCTCTATCACGAATTTTATGCATTGAAATGTATTTATCTGACGCTTTTGAGTGTCAGGAACACGAATATGATGTTAAATACCGCCGCAGCATTTCACTTACTTGCTGGATAAAAGGTTTGCCTTGCTTATAATTAATTATATTCAATCCGCTTGTCCAGAGCGCACCGCATACCCCCCCCCCCCCTCCCTCAAACAAAACAAAACGATGAACATTGGAGCGCCCAAAGAAGTTTGATAACCACCTTTGAATTAGAACCTAATGCTAGGCTTTTGAAATGTGTATACTACAAGTTTATTACAGATAGTAGGGTGCAACCCCCCACCATTAAAGGTTTCGATTTCAAAGGTGGTTGGCAGACGTCGTTAGGCGCTCCAATGTTCATTGTTTTTATGTTGTGCCAAAAGAAGGATACGCGCGCTCTGGGCAATCTGATTGAATATAATTAATTAGAATTAAAGCAAACCTTTTATCCAGAATGTTAGTGAATTGCGGCGGTATTTAACCATATTCATGTTCCTAACACTTAAAAACGTCAGAAAAAAAACATTTTAATGCATAAAATTCGTGATTGGGATGTTCTTAAATTTTATCCTACGACCCCCCCCCCCCACCTTCTACATAGTAGTTAAATTAGCATCATCGCTGGTAATATGCATTTCTTGAATCGGTACAATGCATCTTCTTTTTTTCCCAAGGCTTATGACGTAATAGCAGCGGCAAATAATAGCTTTATATATTGTAAAATACTACTCAAATGCTAATAACTCGAAAAATAGTGCTTTGTGCGACGAATAAATAGCAACATATAATTCAGACAGGCCTATAGTATAGATTAAAAGTAAAA
Organism: Ceratothoa steindachneri; assembly: GCA_963969495.1. NCBI lineage: Eukaryota > Metazoa > Arthropoda > Malacostraca > Isopoda > Cymothoidae > Ceratothoa > Ceratothoa steindachneri. The sequence continues at coordinate 18,464,815 of OZ018320.1, read as the reverse complement.
GGGCCTACATTTAGGTTCCATAAATATTTTGCTACTATTCAAGCTTTCAATAGCAGTGCTTTTAATTTTTTATTGGATTCGAATTACTTATTTTATTTTAGATTCTGAACAATGAAAGGGAAGGTCTCATGGCGCAGGATTCGACTGATACAGACAAATTTTCCGTCGAAGGTGAACCTATTAAGGACGAAGAAGCTGCTTCTAGAAAATGTCTTTGTTGATGCTGTAAAGATGATTTCATTTCTACTGTTTATTTTCATTTATTTATTAGGGTTTTTCTCTGGTTTAAAAGGTCAAGCTTCTCTGTTATATACTGAGAAGTTTCAAACGCTAGTAAAAAAGTGGCTTGAATTTAACCAGTTAGTAGTAGCCTATAGTAGATTAGTAATGGCTCAATTTACTTATTTTTGGTGTTTTTCTTTTTAATTTTGTAAAATTCTTTAAACATTATGACTACTTTTACTAGGTGGGTAAGAGGGCTGGTCACCAGATATATCAAAATACAGATTTTTGAAAAAATATTATGAAAGTAACCACTTCAAGTATAACAAACTCTCCACTACGAGCTTCCCTCTATGTATCTACCATCCGTTACTCATTAGTGTCAATATGAAACTTTTAACCATTGTAAATTTATATCCTTGCAAGAATAAGTCTTAGAATGAAAATTTAATAATTAATACCACATATTATATCCTCATACAGCAATAGAGAGATTAATTGTTGTTTCTATTTTCAAGGGTAATTCAATTTTCTTCATATGTTTCAATTTACTCGAAAAATGAGCTTAAATAACTACTGATACTACTTTGATAATAAAATAACTACAATATTTGCCTACATCAATTCATAAGTACTGAAATCGCGTATTTTCACCTGTTTTGGTGATTAAATTTTAATTTAGAGGAAAAAAGAATCGTTGAATTAGGCTACTAAAAAAGAGTGATCGTTTTTTTTATACATCTGGCGTATGATGATAGATTTTTTAAAGTTACGCAATTTTCGAGAAGTGAGAAAGTTAAGAATGACTAATTTTACAGCATTTGCGTATTTTATTTACCTTGAATAACAAAGTTTTAATGTAGCTTTCAAAGTCTTTTTAAGGCTATAATTTAATTAGAGAGCAGATATGGTAATATTCCTCCTTGGCTTACGTCTTACAAAATTGACCTTTAACAGTACGCATGAAAAAAAAGAAGTGAATATGATCATATAATCTCGACCCAGAGAATTTTTTTAAGATAAATCTTTCCTCATTTAAACGTGTTGATGACGAGTGTTTCAAATTGGTGGCATGGACGAATAGTTAAATTATGCTGACTGGGTTGGTATCATTTACTTTATTGAGAAGCCTAAATCAAATAAGCTATGACTACGTAATTCTAAAGTTGATTTTAATAAGTTTTTTTTTAATTAGCCGGGTACTAAAAAAAATGGTTACTAATTAACATTTATAGCTTTGCTATCTTTAAACCTGTTAACCTACTTTATCACAACAGAAGGAAAATTTATCTTAGTCATCATACAAAACATAAATAGAATTTAAAGTTACTCTTACTCATAACCATATATATAAAATTTGATTATAATTACTAAAAGAGCAAAACTGCAATGATAAATATTTGCTCCAATTAATTTTACACAATATCGGATTTATCAAGTATATACTGAATATAAATTTAGATATGCACTAATATGAGCTAAACAATAAGATCAATTTTTTACCTTTAAATTTATTGAGCACTCACTCTAGAAGGGAGGGAGTATGACTTATTTTTATACCGTCCGAAGTTTGTTTAAACCCTTTTGTTTTGAACTTGCTTAGACATGACATCATCACTCTTAGGTGAATAATTACAAATGAATTAAAAATGCCATCATTTACCAAAATTTACTAATCATGGTCTACATAAGATCAGTAAAAAAACGAACTTTAACTGAAATGAATTAATATTAAGACATTGATTTCGAATTGGACCATACATATATAGTAAATTGATACTCAATTTGTTATTGTTTCTTGACATTAGTTATTGATTCAAATATTAATGGTAACCAGCAGCATTTGATACCCAAATAGTTTATTTTACCCCGGGGGTGGGGGGTATTCTGACTTGAAAAACTGAATCATTAATTTCTTTTATACAGAATAATGCGTGTCTCTATTTCAAATTCGGGACATGAGACATATAACTATTTTTACTATATTAAACCAGGTAAATCTAAGCAACTTTTATAGCACTTTCATTAAACCGTGCTGTGACAAGTTGTTAGTTATTTAATTTTATTTTCCATTAAATTTAAAAATGATTTAGTGGGAATGTTAGAATATGTTAGAAGTCCCTTTTTTTATTTTTCTTTTTTAAGCAGTGGCGTCAATTGTGTGGCAGGGTGTGGCAACCACCATAGCCTTGGTCCTGGGGAAAATGTAAAATGTAACTTTATAAAATAAATGTATGAAATTGCTCTGTTCGTGTATGATGTGTCCATCTAAAATGTGACTTGGGCATTAATGTTCGGAACATGATTGGTGCCCAAGTCACATTTTCCCTTAGCTCACCACTTCCTCTCCTGACTTTTATAATATGTCAAAGGTCAGAAGCGTTGTAGTGCTCGAAGCGGCTTTATGGCGAGCGAGACTGCATCTGAAAGAGCCCAAGGTGTCTTAAACACCTTAAAACAAAATGTGCACAGGCAGATATTAAATGAAGGCAATCAAAGACATTTAAATAATTACATAAATAAGTAGGGGGGGGGGGGGCTGATGACGTTGTCACTCCTTAGCTTCGGCTGAATTGACGCCTCTGATTGTAAGCAATGGAATTTGGCTCTTGCCAACATGGGGAAAATTAAACCTTAGGCCTGGTATATCACAGGGGTGAGCATCTTTTGCCGTGTTGAAGGCCGCATTGCTAAAATTTTAATTAGATATCCTGCAAGTCACAAATTATTTTGTATATGACTATGTATCAGCTTATAAATGATAAAAAAATAATCAATTCTAAAGTTAACTAAAAGTTTAATGACTGTTGCGAGTACTTTTTGTAGGAAAGCAATGAAATAATTTGATCTGCAACATTGGAATTCATTCAGAAGGCCGCACTTAATGCCCAAGAAGACCACATGCGGCCTTCCCATGGTATATCATTTGACGGGAACTCGATTTGAGTTTGGTTGACCTTTGTGCCAGATGCCATATGTCGTGTGATTCCCACTCCACATGTGTAAATCGGGCCCCACTAAAATGCACCTCCATTCGACATGAACGAGAAAACCTTGGGGAAATACGTTAGGTGAAAATATACAAAATCTGCCATAATAAAACTACTTTGTCAGACAATAATGGTGTGGACCATTCTGAAAATGGTAAAAAAAAATAAATGGCAGCTTGATTTTTAATACCTTTTTGGATAGGTAAATGGGAAGACCATTTGACCCTACAAATAAGAGTAGGAAATAAATTAGTCGAGATCTTTGTATAATGTCAAATTTAAAATGAAAACATGGTTTTCTTCCTATTTATGCATTTTGTTGACAAAAGAATTGTGCCTTAAGTATTAAAAATATCTACCTTATTATTCCTTATAAAATTGGGCTTATATATCAAGTAACTCGAATTGGGTTACTGCAAAAATGCAGTATTGATTGAGCTCTTAAAGTGTTTTACTACTATGAATTTGTATGGTTACTCGAGCAGTTAAACAGATATATTTAAATGCATGAAAATGTTAAGTTATATTGAGGAACTTGTCAAATGTGACACATATATTTATTTGTCTTGATTTAAATGCTATCTTAATTTGTATACCAGATTGGAATACTGAATGAATACTAAGAAATATCATTACTGCTTATAAAGCTAGATAGATACTTTAAAATACCAACATATCTGCAAATATAAAGATAATATAGTATTTTCCTGTTTGGATCAAATTCAACTAAAAATATTAAGTTGCCTCAACTTTCATTTATTTGGTGATAATAAAATGTCCTAAAAGATAATCTGTGATATTTTTCGTATTCCAAAAGTTTAGTATAAATATTCCATCCATTTGTATCAAAGATTACCATTTTATGGAATCATTTATTCATTCTAATAGAAATTTTAAACTCGAAATGTAAAGTAGTTTTCTTTAGACAACCCTGTTTTTATTTCATAGCTTTCAGTTTAGATGCAGAGTTAACTTAAAGTTCATCTCCTGAAAATTTTCAAGTTGTATACTTGTGTGCTCAATTTTAAGGCCATTGATTTTAATCTGAATCTAATTTCGGAGATGATAATGTTAATGATTTGTTCTGATATGTAATATTGAAAAATAAATAAAGTTTGCATGTCCACTGAATTATTTGATTGGTTCTTTGAAAATGACTCTAATTCTTCTAAGCACCTTAACTGAGTTGCACTTTATCCTAGCCCCCTAAGGGGCACGGTGATTTGCTCTCCTGGCCGCCATGCTGACGAGACTCAGCGCCCCGTCTGGCCCCAACTTGGCATCCTTTTTCTCCTTCCGTTAACCCCTACTTCGTCTTCTGTACCTTGCATCGTCCTTCCATCTAAGTTTGTTTGTCGATTTCAGTGTATCAGAGCTGTCCGTCAGGGGGCGCGACCCCATAGCTGGTCCTGCCTGTGTTGGTTGGTGGGTGCCTGAGCCGGAGTGGCGCTCTTGGGGGTCTTTGCTTTACCAACCGGTAAATTTCCGAGGCTGGCCGGACATTTTTAAAACTATGGTCGAGTCGGAGGCTTACCCTCCTGGTTGGGTCGGCGCTCCGAGTAGGTGTCTCGACGGTAGACAGTGACTGCGCTCCGCGAGTTCGCACCCCCTTTCATACTCTACTTTATATGGGTAATAATAAAAGACTTCTGGTTCTCGTACTACGCCTGTCAATAAGTCCTATTTTCCTCGCTTGTTAGATCCCTTCGCAGAAGAGATATATCCTGATTTCGATTATCTTCGTTTCCTGGTGCTGAATTCAAGTTCTGGGTCTCTGTTTTCTAAATTGGACGCGTTTGATTTGAATGAGGAGTTTGAGTCCCGCTGTGGTGCGCCCCGCCCTATGTGGGCCCGTGGTAGTAGCGATTTAGTGGGTGAGGTATGTTCGCGAGAGCAGTATAGTGCCTTGCGGGATTGTCCTCCCTTTCGAAGGTCCCAGTTTCGGTGGGCCCCACCCTCGCCTTAATTTTGTTAAGGGAGTGATTCGCTCCAACGAATTATTGCAAAATGATATTTCGAGACTAAAGGAAAACTTTCGTCCCAGAGGGTTACGGATGTTTATAGGGTTTCTAAGTCTATTGGTCCCGCTAACCCCGTAAGGAGCGCGGCGATTTGCTATCCTGGCCGCTGTGCTGACGGGATCCACCGCTCCGTCCAGCCCCAGCTTAGCCTCGCTTCCTTACTTCAGATAGCCTGTATATCTTCACTACTTCGTCGCTTTTCTTACAACCTGTCTCACAACTATCTCTGGTCAGCCTCCAACGTAAGGGGCACAGCGATTTGCCATCCTGTCCGCCGTACTGACGGGACTCACCCCGTAAGGGGCGCGGCGATTTGCCATTCTGCCGCCGTGCTGATGGGACTCAGCACCCCGTCCGCCCCAACTTACCCTCTTCTCCATCCTTCAAAACACGTGCTTCCTCGCTTTTCATACAACCTCTCCCACAACTTTCTCTGGTCAGCCTCTAATTTTACAGGGTAGATGCTGACCTTCCTTTCAGCCAACCGTCCCGCATCGGGGCTGAGGGGGTGGGGGACAATGTTCCCTAACCCCTGAGCTCCGGTCTGGGGTGGCTGGTTTTTAACAACCTGCTTCATCCCCACCCATACCTTCCACACATCCCTTTTCCTCTCCTCTTCACAATCTATATTTTTTACGCCGTGTCTAAGGTGGAGCCGCCATGCCGATGGACTGCCAGGCCACCAGGCGGGAGGGGTGGTCCCAAATGGCGGCGCCTGTCTCTGACGGGCTTGTAAGCACCTCTCGCAGTGCGGGCTACTGCGAGAGGTGTGCGCGATTGCATCCCGTGTTTAAAAAAGGGTCACCATGCCCAATGATGAAGATAAAAAAAAACAAACCCAACCCTCAACTTCCCCTGTTCCATCGACGGAGCCGCCCTCGGGCAGCTCCAGCAAAAAAATGGAGGTCCCCCCCCCTGTGCTTGCACAGGGGACCCTGCATATTTCTCTAACCGGAGAGGAGGCTTACTCCTCTCCTTCGCCTACGAGTGCAGGGGACTCCCCCTCACCCCCTTCTCTGGAGGTGCTTTCGGGCACGTCCCTTTTCCCAGCGGCAGTCCCCTCTTTTCTTTCCAAGGGGACTGCCAAGAAAGCCAGCAGGCAGCCCTTAGCCAGCCGCTCCCCATCAAAGCGGCTCGGTAGGGCAAACCCCCTTAGGGGGGAGAGGGAAGCCAGGCCTCTTCGGTCGCTTCCCTCAAAAGACCTGCTTGCAAGAATTTTAAACCTTGCTGGGGTCAAGGCCTGTGCCTCCCCACACAAGACTGGCGACACTGCCAAGGGGACCTGCGATGTCCTGGGAGGGGATGGCCAACTGGAGGCCCCTCCTGTGATAGACATGGTCCTTGAGGAGACCCAGCCTCAGACGGTAGGGCCTTCCATGGGGGGGAATTCGGGCTCGGCGCCAAGCACCGAACCCGAATCCGCCCCTATGCAAGGTCCTCCTCAAATGGCTGAGGGCTCCGAGGCAGTAAAAAAAGGGGAGGGATATCCTCCGACAGGTGCCCCCACGACAACCAGGACCTTCTCCATTTCGGAGAGGGACCTGGCTGAGGCCGGTCCATCTGGCCTGGGGGCTTCTGCCGGCTGAGGTGAAAAGCGGGTTCATTCCCCGCCCTCCTCTCCAAAAAAGAAAAAGACGAAAAAGACTCGGGGCTCCTCTCCATCCGCGGGGGCTGCGGGGATGGATGGGTCTGCTGCCACTTTGGTAGGCGACCAAGCCAAGATCGGCACATCCGGCCCCTCTACCCCCTCGTGTGCAGAGCCCCTGACCAAGACTAACACCAAAAGTGCACAGGGCAGAGCCTCGATGACATCGGGGCCCCTCATTCAGAGGTTACCTGGCATTTTCGAGCCCGCTGGCTTCAAACGCTTCCTCGTTATTCGCTCCACTGATGGCACCATGTTGTCCAAGGGCAACATGATCCATCAGAGGAGAGGATTAGCTAGTGCAATTGGTAGAGAGCCGAAGGTGACCCGTTTCTCGGACGGCAGCCTTCTGGCGAATGCGGCGAATCCCTCCGAGGCGGCCAAGATAAGTGCTCTTCGGACACTTCATGGCACTCCGGTGAGTGTGACGCCGCACTCTACCATGAACTTTGTGAAAGGAGTAGTTTATGCGAGGGAACTCGTTGACTACTCCATTGAGGACATCACCCTAGAGCTGGCCGACCATGGGGCGGTCAAGGTCGAACGTGTGATGAGAAAACAGGGAGGGGCTTCGAGACCCACCCCTACACTCTTCGTCACATTCGACTGTGACAAGCTCCCTGAGTCGGTGCGTGCTGGTTGGTACCACTACCGCGTGAAGGCATTCGTGCCACTGCCGCGGCGGTGCTATTACTGTCACCGCTTCGGCCATACGAATCGCTCATGTAGACGTGCAAAGTCGGGGTCACCCGAAGTCTGTGTAAATTGCTCCAAGGTCGCACACGATAAGTCCAAATCGTGTGTGGCCAAGTGTGTCAATTGCGGAGAGCCGCACCCTGCTTCTTCGAAGCAATGTGGTGCATATCTCCTGGAGAAAGAAATCCTGGCCGTTCAGGCCCAAAATAGACTCTCATTCCGCGAGGCTAAGGACTTGGTCCTGGCGCGCCCAGCTCTGCCTGGGACGTCATATGCCTCAGTAGTTCGAAAGGCACCCTCTGCTCCTGGCCCATCCAGGCCAACGAGCACGGTTGTTTCCGCGCCCATTCGGAGCCCTTCTGCGGGCGTCAGATGCTCTGCTCCGACTGGAAAATGCCGTCTGCGAGGCTTTCCTTCGTAGACAGCACTACGCCACGGTGTTTTTTGATCTGGAGAAGGCCTATGATACCGCATGGCGATACGGTATCATGGAGACTCTCCACACGATGGGGGCGAGGGGACGCCTCCCAATGTTTATATCTGAATTTTTGCGAGATCGTCGATTCCGCGTACGGGTGGGGGGAGCCCTCTCTGCCCCAAAGGAGCAGGAGTGTCCCGCAGGGAAGTGTCCTCAGTGTCACACTCTTTGCCCTGAGCATCAACGGCATCACCTCGGTGCTGCCAGAAGATGTTCTCGCTACGCTCTACGTGGACGACCTTTCGATTTCTTTTGGCGCAGCCCAGATGCCAACTCTGGAGCGTCGACTCCAACAGGCATTGAACCGCGTCTCTCGCTATGCCGAAGCGCACAGGTTTCGGTTTTCATTGGCCAAGACTAAGGTGGTGCACTTCTGCCGCTATCCACGGCTTCACCCTGACCCAGATTTGTTTCTTAATGGGAAGCGCCTGGATGTGGTTGAGTCGCACCGTTTCCTTGGTCTTGTATTCGACCGACGCCTCACCTGGGAGGCTCATATTCGCAGCCTTAGGGTCTCTTGTACCCGCGCCATGGACATTCTCCGTTCCGTGACGTTCAGCGCTTGTGGCGCTGATAGGGCTACCGCCTTACTTTTTTATCGATCCTTTGTTCGCTCGAAGCTCGACTACGGATGCGAGTTTTATGCATCCGCAGCCAAGCGTTTATTGCGAGAGGGGGATTCAATCCACCACACCGGCCTTCGCCTTGCGACCGGTGCCTTCCGCACTTTCCCCATTGAGAGCCTGTTGTTCGATGCTGGGGAGATGCCACTCGCTCTGCGCAGCGTGCAGTGCATCACTCGCCTGTACGCGCGAGCCCGGCGCCTCATTCAGTCGGCAACAGCTCTCACTGCATCCGCAGCTGATCTCGATGGTGCCTATGCCGCCGAGAGACGCCAGTCATACCCTAAGCCCTTTGGGTTTAGGGCCAGGAAACGCCTTCGAGAGGTAGATATAGCTCTCGGGCCGGTGGCGCCCCTGGTTCTGCCCATGACACCACCCTGGAGGGTACCACATTTGGCTATTTGTCGCCACGCCTCTGCTCCCAAAGCTTGTACTGCGCCGGGAGTATTGCGTTCGACCTTTTTGGAGCACACATCGTGTCACGCTGGTACCGTGCTAGTGTATACGGATGGCTCCAAGTCCCAAGAGGGGGTCGGCTTCCACGCCGTATCCCCTCTGTTTGAAGTCAGCGGGGCTCTACCAGGCGCTGCGTCTGTCTTCACGGCCGACCTGGTGGCAATACATCACTCGGTACGGGAGATTACGCGACGTGCCCGGTTCGGAGACCGGATTGTGATCTATAGCGACTCACAAAGCGCCCTGAATGCTCTCGGGGCATTGGAATCTCCGCATCCCCTGGTTCGCGATATCCGTGACGCCACGGTTTTGGCGAGCCGGGCAGATGTCGAGATTATCTTCTGCTGGGTTCCTGGACATGTAGGAATTGCGGGGAATGAGCGCGCCGATGAGGGCGCCAAAGAGTCCGCGAGGACTCTGCGACCAGACCAGCGTTTCGCTCTTCCTCACACCGACTACATGGCAGGAATACGGGCAGCTCTTCGGACTGCTTGGCAAAGAAGATGGGAGACGGTCGAAGGGAACTTAAAGTTGCGTGCCATTGCGCCGCGACTGTTCCCATGGACCTATCCCCCAATGCCGCGGCGGCTTCAGGTTGCTTTCTGTCGTCTCCGAATCGGACACACTCGTGTGACGCATCGCTATCTGATGGAGCGCTCGCCTGCGCCCTATTGCAACGACTGCGTCGTCCCCCAGACTGTTCGGCACATTCTTGTCGAATGTCCTAGTCTGGGTGATCTTCGCGCACGACACCTGTCCCGGTACCGGGATGGGCGGGGTCGCTACCGCCTGTCCCTTGTGCTCGGGACGAGTGCGTGTACTTTGACTGGTGGACTTATTGACTTTTTTGGGGAGGCCGGCCTTCTCCCTTTTATTTAACCCAATTTAATTGTTGTTGTTGTTTTTGTAATTGTTTTGTTATTGCTTTGTTATTGTTATTGTTATTTCTTTTTATTGTTTTCTGTTTAATTTTTTAAAGTAGCCTAAAACTAGGCTGTTTGTTTACGGCAACTTATGCCTTAGTCGGCAGTCGCCAGATAGCCCCTTAATTAAAAAAAAAAAAAACCCCCTTCTGCGGGCTCTACCCATCCCGGGCGCTTCCCTGGTAAAGCTGGCGGCCAAAAGGGTTCATACCCAGCCCCGGCTAAAACCAGGCCTCCCCCCTCTTCCCCTAGCGTGACCGTTTCCCGCAAGGCGAAACGGCCACGCGCCTCCACCGAGTCGTTAGACTCACAGGAGGCAACACCCCTGAAGATGGTCGCTAGGCCATCTTCAGGGGTTCCTAAAGCTGTCCCCCGAAAGGAGGACAGCAACAAAGGAGCTTCGGCTCCTTCGCCCACGCCCCAAGGTGGAGCGAGTGGCTCGGAGACGGTGGTTCCTCGAAAAGAGGCCCCCCCGCCTCCGAAGCCGCAGCGCCCGCCTAAGGTTTCGAGGCGGAGGGAGGAAAAGACTCGCATGGCGAGCCAAACCTCCCCCAATAAGTCCTCGAAGGCGACAGCGCCTCCAGCGCTTTGTCCGGCCAACAGCGCCCGGGGTTCTGCCCCCGGGAAGCGTACGGCCATTCCCGTGAGGGTCTTCAATTCGAGGCGGGCCCCCGCGTCTCCTATGAGCTAGGCCTGGAGGGCATATTCCTTCAATGGAATTGCCGTGGACTCCGGGCCACCTGGGAGGAGCTGCGGAGGCTCGCCTCGTCCCGTTCCCCGTTAGCTATTTTTTTGCAGGAGACCATGCTAGGCGCGTGCCCCCTGCCTGCCCTCCCGGGGTATAAGGGTCTTGCGACCCCACCACCGCGGGATGGCCGGGCTGGGGGATGCGCGGTTTACACCCGGCATGATGTCTCCGTTCTTCCTTTCTCTTTAGATACCTCCTTTCAGGCAGTGGCTGTGCAGCTGCACCTGGATAGGAGGTATACTATCATTTCTGCGTACATTCCACCGTCAGCTGACTTGGAAGCGGGGGACTTCCGCCGCGTCGTGGCACGGTTGCCGAGGCCCTATCTCTTGCTTGGAGATCTGAACGGCAGGCATCCTCTCTGGGGAGGTTACTCCATAAATCCCAGGGGACAAGTCCTTGCCGATCTGATCGAAGAGCTTGAGATGGGTGTCCTAAACGTGGATGAGTTTACGCATCACTGTCCGAGAACCGCTTCATTTTCTTGCCTTGACCTATCTTTGTGCTCTTCGGATGCACAGCCTGATTTTGATTGGGGGTTGGCAATGACCTCCATGGTAGTGATCACTTTCCTATTCAAATATCATTTTCAGGGCAACTGCCGCCTGAGAGACCACCTCGGTGGTGCTTGGCGCGGGCGCGGTGGCCTGCATTTCAGGAAATGACTGAATTCTCTATCTCAGTCGAGGAGTTTAGGTCGGTAGATGAGGCCGTTAAGTTCTTCTCCGGCAACCTCATCGCCGTGGGCCTGACTACTATTCCTAGGACGTCTGGCCGTTTTGCACGCCGACCACTCCCATGGTGGTCGGCCGAGTGTGAGACGGCCCTCAAACAGAAGCGTTATGCCTACATGCGCTATAAGCGCCGCCCGAACGATTTCACTGTCGCTGAATTTCGTCGGGCTAGGGCTAGGTTCCGGTATATTTCGAAGCACGCCCGCCGCTCTTCTTGGCGGGCATACGTGTCTTCACTTAACGGGAAGACCCCTTTAGCTGAGGTGTGGAAGCGAGTCAAAAGGATTCGGGGCAAGTTCTCGCAGGACCCCCCTCCCGTTCTCCAGGAGAATGGGACCGCAATCTCGGACCCCGCGTCCGTGGCGGAATCCTTAGCGACCGCTTTCTCCGCATTCTCTAGCCGTGATGCTGCTCCGCTAGCATTCAATGCACGTCGTGATGTCGCGGAAGGCCGCCGGCTGGACTTTACCTCCAGAGGCGGAGAACCCTTACGACAAGTTTACTGTGAGTGAGTTGCGTTCCGCTCTCGCTTCGTGCGCGGACACCACCCATGGTCCGGACGATGTCCCGTACGCCATGCTTCGACACCTGGGTGAGCGAGGCATGGCCTTTCTGTTAGATCTGTTAAACAGGATCTGGGTGGAAGGTCTTCTCCCAGACTCCTGGCGAATCGCTACTGTGCTCGCCTTTCGCAAGCCGGGGAGAGATCACTCTACTCCGACCGGTTTCTGCCCAATCTCTCTAACCTCTTGCGTGTGCAAGTTAATGGAGAAATTGGTAAATGTTAGATTAGCTAATTTCCTGGACAGCGGAGGCCATCTGTCTTCTGCACAGTGCGGCTTCCGTAAGTTTCACTCCACGTCGGATGCTCTGCTCCGACTGGAAAATGCCGTCTGCGAGGCTTTCCTTCGTAGACAGCACTACGCCACGGTGTTTTTTGATCTGGAGAAGGCCTATGATACCGCATGGCGATACGGTAACATGGAGACTCTCTACACGATGGGGGCGAGGGGACGCCTCCCAATGTTTATATCTGAATTTTTGCGAGATCGTCGATTCCACGTACGGGTGGGGGGAGCCCTCTCCCCCCAAAGGAGCAGGAAGAGGGTGTCCCGCAGGGAAGTGTCCTCAGTGTCTCACTCTTTGCCCTGAGCATCAACGGCATCACCTCGGTTCTGCCGGAAGATGTTCTCGCTACGCTCTACGTGGACGACCTTTCGATCTCTTAGGGCGCGGCCCAGATGCCAACTCTGGGGTGTCGACTCCAACAGGCATTGAACCGCGTCTCTCGCTATGCCGAAGCGCACAAGTTTCGGTTTTCTTTTGCCAAGACTAAGGTGGTGCACTTCTGCCGCCATCCACGGCTTCACCCCGACCTAGATTTATTTCTTAATGGATACTTACCTGGCACAGGGGATACCATGATCACAAAGGTGGTTTCCCCAAGGCGAGGCTCACCATTGCACTTCGGTGGTGCTGACCCTTGCGATTACCCCAAATGTGGGTAACTCGAGTGCGTAATTTTTCTTTGACCAAGACTAACACCAAGAGTGCACAGGGCAGAGCCTCGATGACATCAGGGCCCCTCATTCAGGGGTTACCTGGCGTTTTCGAGCCCGCTGGCTTCAAACGCTTCCTCGTTATTCGCTCCACTGATGGCACCATGTTGTCCAAGGGCAACATGATCAATCAGAGGAGAGGATTAGCTAGTGCAATTGGTAGAGAGCCGAAGGTGACCCGTTTCTCGGACATCAGCCTTCTGGCGAATGCGGCGAATTTCGCCGAGGCGGCCAAGATAAGTGCTCTTCGGACACTTCATGGCACCCCGGTGAGTGTGACGCCGCACTTTACCATGAACTTTGTGAAAGGAGTAGTTTATGCGAGGGAACTCGTTGACTACTCCATTGAGGATATCACCCTAGAGCTGGCCGACCATGGGGCGGTCAAGGTCTAACGTGTGATGAGAAAACAGGGAGGGGCTTCGAGACCCATCCCTACACTCTTCGTCACATTCGACTGTGACAAGCTCCCTGAGTCGGTGCGTGCCGGTTGGTACCGCTACCGCGTGAAGGCATTCGTGCCACTGCCGCGGCGGTGCTATTACTGTCACCGCTTCGGCCATACGAATCGCTCATGTAGACGTGCAAAGTCGGGGTCACCCGAAGTCTGTGCAAATTGCTCCAAGGTCGCACACGATAAGTCCAAATCGTGTGTGGCCAAGTGTGTCTATTGCGGAGACCGCACCCTGCTTCTTCGAAGCAATGTGGTGCATATCTCCTGGAGAAAGAAATCCTGGCCGTTCAGGCCCAGGATAGACTCTTATTCCGCGAGGCTAAGGACTTTGTCCTGGCGCGCCCAGCTCTGCCTGGGACGTCATATGCCTCAGTAGTTCGAAAGGCACCCTCTGCTCCTGGCCCATCCAGGCCAACGAGCACGGTTTTTTCCGCGCCCATTCGGAGCCCTTCTGCGGGCTCTACCCAACCCGGACGCTCCCCTGGTAAAGCTGGCGGAAAAAAGGGTTCATACTCAGCCCCGGCTAAAACCAGGGCTCCCCCCTCTTCCCCCAGAGTGACCGTTTCCCGCAAGGCGAAACGGCCACGCGCCTCCACCGAGTCGTTAGACTCACAGGAGGCAACACCACTGAAGATGGTCGCTAGGCCATCTTCAGGATTTCCTAAAGCTGTCCCCCGAAAGGAGGACAACAACAAAGGAGCTTCGGCTCCTTCGCCCACGCCCCGAGGTGGAGCGAGTGGCTCGGAGACGGTGGTTCCTCGAAAAGAGGCCCCCCCGCCTCCGAAGCCGCAGCGCCAGCCTAAGGTTTCGGGGCGAAGGGAGGAAAAGACTCGCATGGTGAGCCCAACCTCCCCCAATAAGTCCTCGAAGGCGACAGCGCCTCCAGCGCTTTGTCCGGCCAACAGCGCCCGGGGTTCTGCCCCCGGGAAGCGTACGGCCATTCCCGTGAGGGTCTTTAATTCGAGGAGGGCCCCCGCGTCTCCTCCGAGCTAGGCCTGGAGGGCATATTCCTTCAATGGAATTGCCGTGGACTCCGGGCCAACTGGGAGGAGCTGCGGAGGCTCGCCTCGTCCCGTTCCCCGTTAGCTATTTTTTTTTGCAGTAGACCATGCTAGGCGCGTGCCCCCTGCCTACCCTCCCGTGTTATAAGGGTCTTGCGACCCCACCACCGCGGGACGGCCGGGTGGGGGATGCGCGGTTTACACCCGGCATGATGTCTCCGTTCTTCCTTTCTCTTTTGATACCTCCTTTCATGCAGTGGCTGTGCAGCTGCACCTGGAAAGGAGGTATACTATCATTTCTGCGTACATTCCACCGTCAGCTGACTTGGAAGCGGGGGACTTCCGCCGCGTCGTGGCACATTTGCCGAGGCCCTATCTCTTGCTTGGAGATCTAAACGGCAGGCATCCTCTCTGGGGAGATTACTCCATAAATCCCAGGGGACAAGTCCTTCCCGATCTGATCGAAGAGCTTGAGATGGGTGTCCTAAACGTGGATGAGTTTACGCATCACTGTCCGAGAACCGCTTCATTTTCTTGCCTTGACCTATCTTTGTGCTCTTCGGATGCACAGCATGATTTTGATTGGGGGGTGGTCGATGACCTCCATGGTAGTGATCACTTTCCCATTCAAATATCATTTTTAGGGCAACTGCCGTCTGAGAGACCACCTCGGTGGTGCTTGGCGCGGGCGCGGTGGCCTGCATTTCAGGAAATGACTGAATTCTCTATCTCAGTCGAGGAGTTTAGGTCGGTAGATGAGGCCGTTGAGTTCTTCTCCGGCAACCTCATCGCCGTGGGCCTGACTACTATTCCTAGGACGTCTGGCCCTCAAACAGAAGCGTTATGCCTACATGCGCTATAAGCGCCGCCCGAACGATTTCACTGTCGCTGAATTTCGTCGGGCTAGGGCTAGGTTCCGGTATATTTCGAAGCACGCCCGCCGCTCTTCTTGGCGGGCATACGTGTCTTCACTTAACGGGAAGAACCCTTTAGCTGAGGTGTGGAAGCGAGTCAAAAGGATTCGGGGCAAGTTCTCGCAGGACCCCCCTCCCGTTCTCCAGGAGAATGGGACCGCAATCTCGGACCCCGCGTCCGTGGCGGAATCCTTAGCTTAGCGACCGCTTTTTCCGCATTCTCTAGCCGTGATGCTGCTCCGCCAGCATTCAATGCACGTCGTGATGTCGCGGAAGGCCGCCGGCTGGACTTTACCTTCAGAGGCGGAGAACCCTTCAACGACAAGTTTACTGTGAGTGAGTTGCGTTCCGCTCTCGCTTCGTGCGCGGACACCGCCCATGGTCCGGACGATGTCCCGTACGCCATGCTTCGACACCTGGGTGAGCGAGGCATGGCCTTTCTGTTAGATCTGTTAAACAGGATCTTGGTGGAAGGTCTTCTCCCAGCCTAAGGGCGAATCGCTACTGTGCTCGCTTTTCGCAAACCGGGGAGAGATCACTCTACTCCGATCGGTTTGCGCCCAATCTCTTTAACCTCTTGCGTGTGCAAGTTGATGGAGAAATTGGTAAATGTTAGAGTAGCCTTTTTCTTGGACAGCGGAGGCCATCTGTCTTCCGCACAGTGCGGCTTCCGCAAGTTCCACTCTACGTCGGATGCTCTGCTCCGACTGGAAAATGTCGTCTGCGAGGCTTTCCTTCTTAGACAGCACTACTCCAAGGTCTTTTTCGATCTGGAGAAGGCTTATGATACCGCATGGCGATACGGTATTATATGGACTCTCCACACGATGGGGGCGAGGGGACGCCTCCCAATGTTTATATCTGAATTTTTGCGAGATCGTCGATTCCGCGTACGGGTGGGGGGAACCGTACCCGGCTCAAAGGAGCAGGAGGAGGGTGTCCCGCAGGGAAGTGTCCTCAGTGTCACACTCTTTGCCCTGAGCATCAACGGCATCCTCCCCGTGCTGCCGGAAGATGTTCTGGCTACGCTCCCCCGTAAGGAACGCGGCGATTTGCCATCCTGGCCGCCGTTCTGACGGGATCCAGCGCTCCGTCCGGCCCAAGCTTAGCCTCTCTT
Organism: Ceratothoa steindachneri; assembly: GCA_963969495.1. NCBI lineage: Eukaryota > Metazoa > Arthropoda > Malacostraca > Isopoda > Cymothoidae > Ceratothoa > Ceratothoa steindachneri. The sequence continues at coordinate 18,448,234 of OZ018320.1, read as the reverse complement.
CCTTCCTTCAGATAGCCCGATTTCTCCCCTACCTCGTCGCTTTTCATACAACCTCTCCCACAACTTTCTCTGGTCAGCCTCTAATTTCACAGTGTAGAATGCTGACCTTCTCAAGCCAACCACCCCGGATCTGCGCTGAGGGGGGAGGGAACATTGTTCCCCTTACCTCAGCTCCAGTTCGGGATGGGGGTTTTGTAACAACCTGCTTCATCCCCACCCATACATTCCTCACATCCCTTTTCCTCTCCTCTTCAAAATCTATCTTTTTTACGCCGTGTTCAAGCTGGAGCCGCCATGCCGAAGGACTGCCAGGCCACCAGGAGGGATGGGTGGTCCAAAATGGCAGCGCCTGGCTGTGCCGGGCCTGTAAGCACCTCTTTCAGTGTGGGCTACTGCAAGAGGTGGTGAGCGATTGCGTCCCGTAAAACAAAGAGGGTCACCATTCCCAATGATGAAAAATAAACACATCTCCCCTTAATTCCTCCTAAAACAACGGAGCCGCCCTCGTGCAGCTCCACAGAAAAGATGGAGGTCCCCCCCCCCTGTGCCTTCGCAGGGGACCCTCCATACCTCTTTAACCGGAGAGGAGGCTTACTCCTCTCCTACGCCTACGGGTGTAGGAGACTCCCCCTCACCCCCTTCTCTGGAGGTGCTTTCGGGTACCTCCCTATCTCCAGAGGCCTTCCTTCCTTTGCTTTCTAAGGGGACTGCCAAGAAAGCCAGCAGGCAGCCCATTGCCGACCGCCCCTCGTGCAAGCGGCTCGGTAGGGCAAACCTCCTTAGGGGGGGAAAGGAAAGCCAGGTCCCTTCGGTCGCTTCCCACAAAAGACCTGCTGGCAAAAATATTAAACCTTGCCGGGGTCAAGGCCTGTGCCTCCCCACTAAAGACTTATGACGCTGCAGAGGGGACCTGCAATGTCCTGGGAGGGGATGGCCAACTGAAGGCCCCTCCTGTGATAGACATGGTCCTTGAAGAAAATCAGCCTCAGACGGTAGGGCCTTCCATGGAGGGAATCCGGGCTCGGCGCCAAGCACCGAACCAGAATCCCCCTCTATGCAAGGTCCTCATCAAACGGCTGTGGATTCTCAGGCAGTACAAGGAGGGGAGGGAACTCCTCCGGATGATGCCCCTGCGCCTACCAGGACCTTCTCCATTTCGGAGAAGGACCTGGCTGATGCCGGTCCATCTGGCCTGGGAGCTTCTACCGGCGGGGGTGAGAAGCGGGTTCATTCCCCACTCTCCTCTCCAAAAAAGAAAAGGACGAAAAAGACAGAAAAGACGAAGAAGTCTCGGGGCTCCTCCCCATCCGCGGGGGCTACGGGGACGGATGGGTCTGCTGCCACTCTGGCAAGCGATCAAGCCAAGATCGGCACATCCGGACCCTCTGCCCCCCCGGGTACGGAGCTCCTGACTATGACAAAGACGAAAAGTGCACAGGGCGGAGCCTCGATGACATCAGGGCCCCTGATTTAGAGGTTACCTGGCGTTTTCGAGCCCACTGGCTTCAAACGCTTCCTCGTTATTCGCTTCACTGATGGCACTATTTTGCCCAAGGGGCAACATGATCCAACAGAGGAGAGGATTAGCTAGTGCAATTGGTAGAGAGCCGAAGGTGACCCGTTTCTCGGACGGGAGCCTTCTGGCGAATGCGGTGAATCCCGCCAAGGCGGCCAAGATAAGTGCTCTTCGGACACTTCATGGCGCCCCGGTAAGTGTGACGCCGCACTCTACAAAGAACTTTGTGAAAGGAGTAGTTTATGCGAGGGAACTCGTTGACTACTCCATTGAGGACATCACCCTAGATCTGGCCGACCATGGGGCGGTCAAGGTCGAACGTGTGAAGAGAAAACATGGAGGGGCCTCGAGACCCACCCCTACACTCTTCGTCACGTTCGACTGTGACAAGCTCCCTGAGTCGGTGCGTGCCGGTTGGTACCGCTACCGCGTGAAGGCATTCGTGCCACTGCCGCGGCGGTTCTTACTGTCACCGCTTCGGCTATACGAATTGCTCATGTAGACGTGCAAAGTCGGGGTCACCCGAAGTCTGTGTAAATTGCTCCAAGGTCGCACACGATAAGTCCAAATCGTGTGTGGCCAAGTGTGTCAATTGCGGAGAGTCGCACCCAGCTTCTTCGAAGAAATAGGGTGCATATCTCATTGAGAAAGAAATCCTGGCCATTCAAGCCCAGGATCGACTCTCATTTCTCGAGGCTAAGGACTTGGTCCTGGCGCGCCCGGCTCTGACCGGGAGGTCATATACCTCAATAGTTAGAAAGGCACCCTCTGCTCCTAGCCCATCCAGGCTAACAAGCACGGTTGTTTCCGCGCCCATTCGGAGCGTTTTTGCGGGCTATACCCAACCTGATGGCTCCCCTCGTAAAGCTGGTGGCAAAAGGGTTCATACCCAGCCCCGGCTAAAACCAGGGCTCCCCCCTCTTCTCCAAGCGTGACCGTTTCCCGTAAGGCGAAAGGGCCACGCGCCTTCACCGAGTTGTTAGACTCACAGGAGGCAACACCCCTGAAGATGGTCGCTAGGCCATCCTTCGGGGTTTCTGAAGCTGTCCCCCGAAAGGAGGACAGCAACAAAAGAGCTTCGGCTCCTTCGCCCACGCTATGAGGTGTAGCGAGTGGCTCGGAGACGGTGGTTCCTCGAAAAGAGGGCCCCCCGCCTCCGAAGCCGCAGCGCCCGCCTAAGGTTTCGAGGCGGAGGGAGGAAAAGACTCGCATGGCGAGCCCAACTTCCCCCAATAAGTCCTCGAAGGCGACAGCGCCTTCAGCGCTTTGTCCGGCCAACAGCGCCTGGGGTTCTGCCCCCGGGAAGCGCACGGCCATTCCCGTGAGGGTCTTCAGTTCAAGGAGGGCATCCGCGTCTCCTCCGAGCTAGGCCTGGAGGGCATATTCCTTCAATGGAATTGCCGTGGACTCCGGGCCAACTGGGAGGAGCTGCGAAGGCTCGTCTCTTCCCGTTCCCCGTTAGCTATCATTTTGCAGGAGACCATGCTAGGCGCGTGCCACCTGCCCGCCCTTCGGGGTATAAGGGTCTTCCGACCCCACCACCGCGGGATGGCGGGCTAGGGGATGAGCAGTTTACACCCGGCATGATGTCTCCGTTCTTCCTTTCTCTTTAGATACCCCCTTTCAAGCAGTGGCTGTGCAGCTGCACCTGGGTAGGAGGTATACTATCATTTCTGCGTACATTTCACTGTCAGCTGACTTCGACGCGGGGGACTTCTGTACGCCATGCTTCAACACCTGGTTGAGCGAGTCATGACCTTTCTGTTAGATTTGTTCAACAGGATCTGAGTGGAAGTTCTTCTCCCAGACTAAGGGCGAATCGCTACTGTGCTCGCCTTTCGCAAACCGGGGAGAGATCACTCTACTCCGACCGGTTTCCGCCTAATCTCTCTAACCTCTTGCGTGTGCAAGTTAAAGGAGAAATTGGTAAATGTTAGATTAGCCTATTTCCTGGACAGCAGAGGCCATCTGTCTTCCGCACAGCGCGGCTTCCGTAAGTTATACTCCACGTCGGATGCTTTGCTCAGATTGAAAATGCCGTCTGGAGGCTTTCCTTCGTAGACAGCACTACGCCACGGTGTTTTTCGATCTGGAGAAGCCCTATGATACCGCATGGCGATACGGTTTCATGGAGACTCACCACACGATGGGCGCGAGGGGACGCCTCCCAATGTTTATATCTGAATTTTTGAGAGATCGTCGATTCCGCGTACGGGTGGGGGAAGCCCTCTCCGGCCCAAAGGAGCAGGAGAAAGAGGGTGCCCTGAGCATCAACGGCATCACCTCCGTGCTGCCGGAAGATGTTTTCGCTACGCTTTACGTGGACGACCTTTCGATCTCTTTTGGCACGGCCCAGATGCCAACTCTGGAGCGTCGACTCCAACAGGCATTGAACCGCGCCTCTCACTATGCCTAAGCGTACAGGTTTCGGTTTTCTTTGGTCAAGACTAAGGTGGTGCACTTCTGCTGCCATCCACGGCCTCACCCCAACCCAGATTTGTTTCTTAATGGGGTGCGCCTGGATGTGGTTGAGTCGCACCGTTTCCTTGGTCTTGTATTCGACCGACGCCTCACCTGGGAGGCTCATATTCGCAGCCTTAGGGTCTCTTGTACCCGCGCCATGGACATTCTCCGTTCCGTGACGTTCAGCGCTTGAGGCGCTGATAGGGCTACTGCCCTACTTTTTTATCGATCCTTTGTTCGTTCGAAGCTCGACTACGGATGCGAGTTTTATGCATCCGCAGCCGAGCGTTTATTGTGGAAGGTGGATCCGATCCACCGCACCGGCCTTCGCCTTGCGACCGGTGCCTTCCGCACTTCCCTCATTGAGAGCCTGTTGGTCGATGCTGGGGAGATGCCACTCGCTCTGCTCCACGTGCAGTGCATCACTCGCCTGTACGCGTGAGCCCGGCGTCTTCCTCAATAGCCAACAGCTCTCACTGCATCCGCAGCTGATCTCGATGGTGCCTATGCCGCCGAGAGACGCCAGTCATACCCTCTGCCCTTTGGGTATAGGGCCAGGAAACTCCTTCGAGAGGTAGATATAGCTCTCGGGCCGGTGGTGGCCCTGGTTCTGCCCAGGACGCCACCCTGGGGGTTACCACATTTGGCTATTTGTCACCACGCCTCTGCTTCCAAAGCTTGTACTGAGCCGGGAGTATTGCGTTTAACCTTTTTAGAGCACACATCGTGTCACGCTGGAACCGTGCTAGTGTATACGGATGGCTCCAAGTCCCAAGAGGGGGTCGGCTTCCACGCCGTATCCCCTCTGTTTGAAGTCAGCGGGGCTCTACCAGGCGCTGCGTCTGTCTTCACGGCCGAGTTGGTGGCAATACACCATTCGCTACGGAAGATTGTGCAACGTGCCCGGTTCAGGGACCGGATTTTGTTTTATAGCGACTCACAAAGCGCCCTGAGTGCTCTCGGGGCATTGAAATCTCCGCATCCCCTGGTTCGCGATATATGTGACGCTACGGTTTTGTCGAGCCGGGTGGATGTCGAGATTATCTTCTGCTGTGTTCCTGGACATGTAGGAATTGCCAGGAATGAGTACGCCAATGAGGGCGCCAAAGAGTCCGCGAGGACTCTGCGACCGGAGCAGCGTTTCGCTCTTCTTCGCACCGACTACATGGCAGGAATAAGGGCAGCTCTTTGGACTGCTTGGCAAAGAAGATGGGAGACGGTCGAAGGGAACTTAAAGTTGCGTGCCATTGCGCCACGACTGTTCTCAGGGACCTATCCCCCAATATCGCGGTGGCTTCAGTTTGTTTTCTGTCGTCTCCGAATCGGACACACTCGTGTGACGCATCGCTATTTGGTGGAGCGCTCGCCTGCGCCGTATTGCAACGACTGCGTCGTCCCCCAGACTGTTCGGCACATTCTTGTCGAATGCCTAGGCCTTGGTGATCTTTGCGCACGATACCTGTTCCGGGACCGGGATGGGCGGGGTCGCTACCACCTATCCCTTGTACTCGGGACAAGTGCGTGCATCATGACTGGTGGACTTGTTGACTTTTGGGGGGAGGTCGGCTCTCTCCCTTTCATTTAACCATGTTTAATTGTTGTTTTTGTTATTGTTTTTGTTATTGTTTTGTTATTGTTATTTCTTTTTATTGTTGTTTCCTGTTCAATTTTTTTAAAGTAGCCTAGGAGTAGGCTGTTTGTTTACGGCGACTTATGCCTAAGTCAGCAGTCGCTAGATAGCCTCTTAAATAAAAAAAAAAAAATCTGGTCAGCCTCTAATTTCACAGGGTAGAAGCTGAACTTATTCTCTGGCTAACCGTCCCGGATCGGGGCTGGGAGCGAGCCTTCCTCACATCCCTTTTCCTTTCCTCTTCACAATCTATCAGTTTTACGCCGTGTCTAAGGTGGAGCCGCCATGCCGATGGACTGTCAGGCATGGAGGGGTGGTCCCAATTGCGGCGTCTGGCTCTCTCCGGCCTGTAAGCACCTCTTGCAGTGCGGGCTACTGCGAGAGGTTATGTGCTATTGCGTCCCGCCGAAAATTTAGCGTCAACATGCCCATTGATGGACAAAAAAACAATGACAGAGCCGCCCTCAGGCAGCTCCAGCAAAAAAATGGAGGTCCCGCCTCATGTGCTTGCACAGGGGACCTTCCATATTTCTTTAACCGGAGAGGAGGATTACTCGTGTCCTATGCCTACGGGTGTAGGGGACTCCCTTTCACACCCTTCACTGGAGGTGCTTTCGGGCACCTCCCTGCTTCCAGTGGCACTCCCTTCTCTGCTTTCCAAGGGGATTGCCAAGAAAGCTAACAGGCAGTCCATAGCCAACGGCTCCCCATTGAAGCGGCTAGGTAGAGCATACTCCCTTGGGGGGAGAGGGAAGCCAGGCCCCTTCGGTCGCTTCCCTCAAAAGACCTGCTGGCAAGAATATTAAACCTTGCCGGGGTCAAGGCCTGTGCCTCGCCACACAAGACTGGTGACGCTGCCAAGGGGACCTGCGATATCCTGGGAGGGGATGGCCAACTGGAGGCCCCTCATGCAATAGACATGGCCCTTGAGGAAACCCAGCCTCAGACGGTAGGGCCTTCCATGGGCAGGAATCCGGGCTCGGCGCCAAGCACCGAACCCGAATCCGCCCCTATGCAAGGTCCTCCTCAAACAGGTGGGGCCTCCGAGGCAGTACAAGGAGGGGAGGCATCTCCTCCAGCCGGTGCCCCTGCGACCACCAGGACCTTCTCCATTTCGGAGAAGGACCTGGCTGAGGCCGGTCCATCTGGCCTAGGGAGTTCTGCCGGCGGAGGTGAGAAGCGGGTTCATTCTCCGCCCTCCTCTCCTAAAAAGATAAAGACTAAAAAGATCTGGGCTCCTCTCCATCCGCGGCGGCTGCGGAGACGGATGGGTCTACTGCCACTTTGGTAGGCGACCAAGCCAAGATCGGCACATCCGACCCCTCTGCCCTACCGGGCCCGGAGCCCCCGACTATGACCAAAAGTGCACTGCTTGGCAAAGAAAATGGGAGATGATTGAAGGGAACGTAAAGTTGAGTGCCATTGGGCCGCGACTGTTCCAATTGACCTATCCCCCATTGCCGCGACGGCTTCAGGTCCCTTTCTGTCGTCTCCGAATCGGACACGTTCGTGTGACCCATCGCTATTTGATGAAGCGCTTGTTTGCGCCCTATTGTGACGACTGCTTCGTACCCCAGACTGTTCGATACATTCTTGTCGAATGTCCCAGTTTGGGTGATCTTCGCGCACGTTACCTGTCCCGGTACCGTGATGGGCGGCGTCGCCACCGCCTGTCCCTTGTGCTTGGGACGAGTGCGTGCACCTTGCCTGGTTGACTTGTTGACTTTTGGAGGGAGGCCAGCCTTCTCCCTATTATTTAACTAGGTTTTTTGTTTTGTTTTTTTTTGTTGTTTTTTTCCCTTATAGGTCGCACGCTCCTGCGCCGGGGGGACCTCCCTCCAACGCAGGAGCTTGCTTACTGCTCGCTTCCTTTTCCCATTTTTTCGGGGGGGGTTGCTTTTTATCTTTTTGAATTTGATTTTAAAGTAGCCTAGTACTAGGCCAGTTTTTAATACGGCGACTAATGCCCAATTAGGCAGTCGCCAGATGAGCTCTTAAAAAAAAAACACCACGGTTTCATCATATCAGCGGATAAAACTGTGGCCATCACCTTTACTAGGAAAAGAACTACCCTCGTATGTCCCTAGGAATTAACCAACATCAAATTACCTTTAAAAAACAAACTAGATTCTTAAGCCTCATACTAGATCAAAGGTTCACATGGAAGGATCATATAACTGATCTCCGGAGACGCTGCATCACCCTAACCAACCTCCTCAAAAAACTATCCCACTTCCATTGGGGTGCGGACAGAAACACACTATTGTATCTACCCGGCATCCTGCTCCTTTCCAGAATTGGTTACGGCCTTCATCTCCAACCTCCCCCTACCCCATTGCACGATATGCAATACACAACTGACCATATCCCATATACACCTTGTTTGCAGGAAATACCAGCTTAGCAGAACCAACTATTTTGGAGATAATATAACTATTGAAAATGTTTTAGGTGACAACCTCCAATATATTAACAATCTGTTTAAGTATTTAAAAGAGACCCAACTATTTGGAAAAAATTAATAACAGTCAAAAAGAGATTGCACGTATGCAAAAGAAGATGCCTGTTTAGACTCGCTAAAGGGTGAAAACGGTTAAAAAAAAGAAAAAAGTTAACTTAAAGTTCGGTGTGACCACAAGGAACGGGCTCGAGGATAAGCTGTTTCTTATTTCCGGTATTCCTCAAGGGCGAGGACTATCTCGGTGCTTTGGGATACACCAGGATAGGGGGGATTTCTCTGACGAGAGTAAGTTGAACTTTATTCTTAAATCAAGTTAACTTAAAGTTCGGTGTGACCACCAGGAACTTGCTCGAGGATGAGCTGCTTCTTCTTAGTTCCAGTATTCCTCAAAGGCGAAGACCATCTCGGTGCTTTGGGCTACACCAGGATAAAGGGGTTTCTCTGACGAGAGTAAGTTGAATTTGATCAAGTTAACTTAAAGTTCGGTGTGATCACCAGGAACTAGCTCTGGATGAGTTTCTCCTTAGTTCCTTCTGTTGGTAGCCAGGCCTCTTGCCGGGGACTTCGCAGCCTGGCTGACTCACGTATTCTACACCGTTTTCCAAAGTTATTTGTTTTTATACGTCGCCACCCCACTGGGGTAGGGGCAATAGATGGGGGGGGGGGATTTGTGGACAGGCTGCATGAAGGTTCCTCCTCCAACGGTTTTTCTCAGGGCGTCGTACCTCTGGTCCTGAGGAACCCTTCTGACTTTAGGGAGACGCTCCTCCAATTTCGCAGCTGCGGTGAAATTTAATACCCACTCTTAGTGGAAATCTTGCTGTTTTAACCGTTCAGCTTTTCATGGGGATGAGGGTCAAGAAGGAAGGAGGTTAAGTGGTCGAGCTACGGCATCTTCATTGCCAGGATGTTGTGGTTAACGACCAGCTGCTCACTCGTGAGGAAGGGGGGGCATCTGTTCCCTCACACCGGCCTTCTCCCCATTATTTAACTAGTTTTTTCTTTGTTTTATTTTTATTGATGTTTTTTATTGTTTTTATATTATTTTTATATTATTTTTTATATTATATCAATACCATATTATATCTATTGGAAAGAGCCTAATAACTTAAAGGCGAACCGACAAAGGGGCGAAATGCCACGAGTTTCGACGCGCGGAGCAGCGAGAATAGAGTGCAAAACGGGGTCAGGTAAAATTTGGGCAATGACACAGCTCAAGGTTATTTAAAGAGGAATGTACAAAAATATAATTTTATTGACATAAAATAAGAGAATCAATGGGCAAAATTATATTGGTAAATGAGGGAGGGGGGATTGCAGAGTGATGCATCAGTCTCTGAAGTTAGAAATTAATTCGTTACAGAAGGAGACTATTTCAATGGGGGGGATTAAATCAAATGGATTGCTGGAGGGGGGTGGTAGGGGTTGTCTTACGGAGGATACCGGGTGAGACGTCAGGGTAAGGTTTCACGGATGTCTTCTGCAGGCAATAAACGTGAGGGTGAGGGCACTCAGAGCTTCTGAGCGGGAAGTCGACGTGATGACGGTTCTCCAAGGATGGGGGGGGGTCTGTAACGTCCGGTCCAGAGGAGAGTATTTTGGCCACCCGAAGACGAGGAGGGAGCGAGAAGGGCTTCTACAGGAGTTGATGAGTGGAGTCGGAAAAATCGCATACCTCACTGGCTGGGCTAATTCCAACGACACGAAAAGTTCAGCCGTTACTTTGCTTCGTTGTTAAGCACCTGACTTGGAACTAGGGGAAATGCTTCTGGGATTCTGGCGGGACTCCTCAACTCTGTATCTCCCACCTGTAAGACGAGCCCTATATATCCGAGGCTCCCCCAGCATGGGTGAGGGGAACATGGGGTGTTTGGCCAGCGCTACTCTCGAATGGCCTCGAACCTTCACGCCCATGCGATTCTAATCCGCGAAAAGGTAGTCCGGGGTGGACGCGGTTCGAGGCTACTGCTTGTGGATGGGGAGGGGGGCTTACCAATTTAAGCCTAACCAAATTCTAGAATTTTCTTTAACGCATGGACGCCACTTCCGTGCTGGAAAAGAAATTCCACGTGGAATTCCCTCACACATCTCCCATCCGAAAGATGATGCTTTAGAGAGCAATTGCGTAGGAAAGGATCATCCCACCCGTCGAACTACAATTATCAAGGGTCTAGGAAAATTCTGACCTGCTACGACAGGTGTACACACACAAAAAAAACGTGAATCTGAGCTCAGCGAGGAATTTACGGACATAAGCCTTAAACGGGTCAATTCTAGAGACAATTTAACTAGCACAATTTTAAACTAAAAAAATCACATGAGAACATTGGCGACATTTCAGTGGAACCAAAAAAAGGATGCAATTAAATGGAGGCATGAATATGGGACTAATGACTAAACAACTTAGTGAACCCCCCAAAAATCATAATTAAGAACATTAATGACATAATATATACATAAGGGATTATAATATCGGCAAACTTTTGCCAAGCATTTAACCTCTAGGTTATAGGAGAAATACCATATTTACAGTTATCTAATTTAGTGGCTCGTCGGCTTTTTCTGCCACCGAATTACGACTCAAATCATCTGCAACACAGTTGTCACTCCCGCGGTCATACAATATTTCAAACTGATATTGTTGGAGTATCAGCAACCACCTCATGATGCGCCCATTCTGACTTTTTGTATTTCTCAGAAACGACAAGGGGCGGTGGTCAGTTTCCACTACAAAAGGCTTTCCTATTAAGTACCTACTGAACTTGGTAACCCCCCCAGACTATTGCCAAGGCCTCCCGTTCTATTACTGAATAATTTCGCTCGCGTGGTAAAAGCTTTCTACTCGCGTAAGCCACCGGGTGGCTGTCACCGTTGTCAGCATATTGAAGGAAGACACATCCAATTCCTTCATCACTGGCATCGATCCTAATGCCGAAAGGCTTAGTCGGGTTCGGGAGCCTCATAATGGGAGCAGACGTTAGCTGGTTCTTTAGCTAATAGAACCTGGCGGAGGTCTCGGTGTCCCACGAGAGGGTATCTAGGGATTTTTTTTTAAATAGGGCAATTATCGGTGCAACAATTGACGAGAAGTTGGGAATGAAGCGGCGGTGGAATGAGACCGATCCCATAAATGACCTCAATTGTTTCTTCGTGCGGGGGAGGGGCATCTCAACGATGGCTCGGACTTTTCTTCCTGGGGGCTCATCTGATTTTTACCGATCCTGAATCCCAGATACTTAATCGTATCATAAGCGAAGTGACACTTAGTAGGCCCAAGGGTGAGCCCGTGCTCACGAAGCCTATTGAGTAGGGCACGGAGAGCGATCAGGTGCTGGTCCCACGTAGCGGTCGCTACATAGAGGTTGTCAAAATAAAAAGAGACGTGGGGCATCTCGTCCACGATCCTTCGCATCATTCTGTTATAACTGCTGCATGCAGTGACTAGCCCAAAGGGAAGTCGTTTGAACTGCATGAGGCCCTTATATCTGGGAAAGGCGGTTTACTTGCGGGCGTTTTGACGAAGGGGAATTTGATAGTACGCCTTACAGAGGTCTAATTCGGAAATGAAGTTCATTTCCTCAAAAAAAATGGAGATTTTCATCTATGAGGGGAATGGGTTATGTGTCGAACACCGTTACAGAATTCAGCTTGCGAAAATCGAAGCACATACGGAAAGTGTGGTCGAGTTTGCGAACCATAACAATAGGGAGCAATAATCGGACGCCGAGGGTTCTATTATATCCAACGCTACCAAATTATCTACCTCTTCGTTAAAAGCTTTCCTAAGGTGGATGGGGAGGGGATATGGCTTGGAGTGGAAGGCTTCTTGGGTAATAAGGACAATGCCGTGCTCAAATTAATTAGAGCCACCGGGGGTGTTAGAAATCACATCGTCGAATCCGCTCAGCAACTGCTGCGCCTGACACTTGAAGTAGGGAGCTAGCCGGGCAGACGTCAGGTGCGGTCGCCCCAGATGGATTTGGAAATTCAGTTAGTGACGGAAGGGGATATTCATTATCTGACTCAATAAAAACTACTTGGACGACGTTGAGGGGGGCAGCGGTGTATGCTGCTTCGAACGGGGATTCTTCGTCTGGAGCTACAAAGTTGTGGGTACCTGCGCACCGGTGGTACCCTTTTAACATATTCGCATGGAAAATCTTCGCCACAGCCGGAGTACGATGAGGTAATCCACGGGTCTTCTAGCCTCGAGGACGGTGTAGGGTCCCTTCCACTGGCTACAGAGTTTGTTGCTTTCCGTGGGAAGTAGTAACAGCCCCTCCGCGTCAGGCTTGAATTTTCGTTGTCGTGACTTAAGGTTAAAGTAGGTCTTATACCTCTCTAAATTCACGTCCGCGTTCTTATAGGCTAGATCAGCACACTCTTCTAACCTTTTTCTCAAATCCAGAAGATAAGAGTAGGAGGTCTGTATTTCCTCGTCCAGTTGGGGATTAGTAAAGAGTTCGTTCAGGATGCTGAGGGGGCCACGCACTTTCCGTCCGTACAAGAGCTCGAAAGGGGCGAATCCAAGGGTTCTATGAGGAATCTCTCTGCACGCGAAAAGGGCAACCGGCAAGTATCGGTGCCATTCTCGGGGCTGGTCAATGCAGAGCCTTTTGAGGACTGATTTGAGGATCCCGTTTAATTGTTCGAACATACCGTTCCCAGCAGGATGGTAAGGGGTGGTAAACAAAGGTTTTACCATCAGAAGCTTGCCTACATGTTCGATGAGTTCGCAAGTAAACTGTCTCCCTCGATCTGACAGTACCTCCTTGGGAATTCCCACGCGCGAGAATATGGAGATCAGTGCTTCGGCGCAAGTGATACTATCAATCTTCTTGAGGGGGACTGCTTCTGGGAAACGGGTAACGAAGTCTACCAAGGTGAGGATCTAGCAATGTCCTTCGCCGGAAGGGGGAGAATAGGGCCAATCAGGTCGATAGCCACTCGGAAGAAGGGCTCGGTGATGATGGGTCCTCTTTGAAGGGGAAGTGGCTTAACCCGGTTTTTTTTCGGACTTCTTTTGGCAGATATCACATGGCCGACAATATTCGGCGATATCTTTGGCTGTGGCCAAAATAAATACTTGAAAACTCGTTGCGCGGTCTTATTATAGCCGAAATGGCCTGCGAATAAACTGTCATGAGAGAGCTTCAATACTTGCGGGACGTATTCAAGGGGAACACACAAGACATGTGTTTCTTGGTCTGTGACTTCCGAGCAGGCACGATACAATAATCCCTTCACGAGATACGACACTCGGTTGTTACCTCGGGTGGACTCACGCTCGAGGTTTTTAGTTATCTCCCAAAGGGGGAAGAGAGTTGCGCACTCCTTCTGGGCGCGGGCAAACTTGTCGCTCCGGGTCGATAGGGGTTTCCAGGGGAACGGGTGCATGGGATTCCAGGGCTGCCTGTGTACGGGTAATCACGGGCTGGGTCACGGGATGGTCGTGGACTACGGGTCTCTGACCGATCAAAATGGAGCAGAACTGGATTGGAGCTGCTACCACTTCGGCCCAACCGGACATATAGTCACACTCGATGTGACAACGAGTTACTGGGAAACGACTGGCCCGGCCAAGGTAGTCGTGGACCACCGCAAATTTCTTGTGGTCGGGGCCAACAGGGGGGAGAGGTCCTCAGACACTACGATGCAGGTGCACTCAGTGTCACGGACGAGGGTGGATACTCGGCAACCGTTCACGGTTCCGTTCTCGAATTTTTAAGTGGATAAAATCAAAACATTGTTTTATATTTAGTATTAAAAGGGTTTGTCACTTCCTCATCATCATTATCACTAGTTCTATAATTTAAGAAGATGGGATTTTTTTTAGTATTTGAATAATAATTCATCTTAGTTTGGTTATGACTTATGTACTTTTATCAAAGTTATCTCTAATAATTCTTTTATAATATCAAAAACAAAATGATGAATTTCAGAAATAAATATAAGTATCGAAATTTTTTGAATTTTTTGAAACCCAAAGAATTACAAATGGTGAAGTTCAAAAAATTTATTTTTATATATCTTCTTCTTCTATTCTTCTTCTTCTATTCTTCTTCTTCTATTCTATAGCTCAATATTTTAGCAACGTGATATTTTAAAAGGGGGGCAATTTTAATCTTAGTAGCGAACGCAAGCTCCCCCCTACGGGATGGGGGAGCCATTACCTGGTATAATTCATGTTTTTTTAGCCATAAAAATAAAATTTCTACATTTAAAAATTCGAAAATATGAAAAATAAAAGACTGTTTTGAAAAATTATGGGACAAAAAAAGCGTGAGTTGTATGGCTTAGTATATGTAATTTAAACATATGTAAGCTATGTCAACTAATTTTATAATTTACTATATCATTAATATCAATTTTTAGCGTTCCAAAATTCTTATTTAAAAATTTTAGAAATTGATACAGTCGCCGAATCTTATCAGACTTTAGTCGAAAACAGCCCCAAAACTATTTACATCATATTCATCTTTAAATGCCAAAAAAATAAAATAGTGGCCGAGACACTAAATAAATAACATGCATTGGCCGCACATGACTAAAAAATAAATTAAAACTGTGAATAACACAAGTAAAATTATAAGATTACCAGGCAATGGCTTGACCCCCCCCCCATCCCCCCCCCTGTAGTGCGCTTCGCTACTAAAATTAAAATTTTAAATCTAAAAAAAAGCAGCCATGGTTAACTTTTTAGAAATTTTCTGAACTTCGCCAATTATAATAATTTTAAAAAGGAACTCTAAACTAAATTTTCCCCCTTTCAAAATATCTCGTTGCTAAAATATAGAGTTATAGAAGATATATAAAAATAAATTTTCTGAACTTCACCATTTGTAATTCTTTTGGGTTTAAAAAATTCACAAAATTTCGATACTTATATTTATTCCTGAACTTCACCATTTTGTTTTTTGATATTATAAAAGAATTATTAGAAATAATTTGATAAAAAAAACATAAGTCATTACCAAAGTAAGATGAAATTATTATTCAAAGACTCAAAAAATGTCCCCTTCTTAAATTATAGAGTTAGTGATGATGATGATGATGACGATAAAAACTTTGAAACAGCTGAGGCACATAGTGACTCCGACGATAGTAGTCAGAGAGGCGAGTGTTGGTAAGTCTGGAAAAATTGGGATAGACGTGTTAGTATGAGGGAACAAGATGGCAAAACTGAGAGTACTAGACTGATGGGGAAAGGTCTATGGCGATGTTGAAGGGGATCTAAAAAGGCCTCAAGGAGTGTTTATGAAGGGAGCCATAGATATTTGGAGAAATCCCACAATAGATAGGGTCACAGACCGCCTCGTGTTCTATGCCTAAATAGTGCCATGGCCAAGGGTGGGTCAATGGGCGTTCATGGAAGGCTAATTAGCTGTTGGCGACAACCTACACCACATGGGGAGCGACTTACATACGTCCTTAGCCAAAACAGTGCCTTGACCCTATGAAGGCTTAATGTTTATTCAGGAATGGATCAATGGGTGTTCTAGGAATGCTAAACTGCATGGGGGTACAGGCCGCAAACGTTTTCAGAAAAAAAAGGCATTTGTCCAGGAAGCGTTAAGTGCGAGCTGGGTGGACTCAATGAGTGTTGCGTGATGGATCAATGGGTGTTATGACTAGATGATAAATACCAATGTTAAAAGATTCCACCAAAATTCCACCGACGAAAAAATCAACGCAGGGAAATTTCACCCAATGGTTGTAGTGATCGAACTACACAATAGGTAGACCTCTGGCCCCCAAATTGCTGGATTCAATAGGCCCAAAATATACTTCCAGAAAATGGACGCGAATCGGTCCTATTAAATCCAAGCATGCCTTATTAAATATACTCGTATATAATGTAAAGATTCAATATTGTATGAGAAATAGAATGGGATTTGTAAATGTACATATATGTAAGCCAGCAAGCGTGAGACAGAGAGGAGCAAAGGAAAATGGTTGAACACCTGCGTTTGATAAAGCTGCCCAAGTTGTGTCTCGAGATATAATTATCAGACGGATATTTAAGGAGGAGCTTGAGTAAACACGGCTGTTAACCGTAAGAGATATTGCAGCGAAAATCGTATCAAAGTATGCTAATAATAGTTTATCATGTAAATGTGCACACCGTGCACAGGCTTCCTAGCCCCACCCAGAGAGTGGAGAATGACTATAACGGAGGTAAGTCGTCTCACGGTCATCTCCAGGCCACGCCCTCTGCATTAGCAGCGCACATAAAACGAATTCATTCGCGTTCACGCCCCCGCCTAAATCCACCAAGTCTCGTCTCACCCTTAACTCGTACTCGTGTTAATAATATATAGACTATTAGTCTCCCGCCTAGTACACTTCGTGTCGCGCCGCTTGCATTATAATATTCCGTTATTAGAATAGAGTTTATTTTCGTCTGTCCATTCTTGCCTTGAACCTTAGATAAGCTCAGCCAAGTAGAAGAACTCCGTGAGATCATTTATTATTTTGGAGTCAGATAAATAATTCGTCGTACCGCCATCCTTCACCTATAAACTGGAACTAGTCGTTCCCTCATAAGGTGGTGGTTACGGAAAAATCTTTCATTCACATACCATTGATTCACCGTCGTCAGGACCGATATAACTGGTAACCGTGTCGTCTACAATACTATTTACCTAACACCCCATACAGGCCCGTAGCCAGGCCGTGATTTTTTGGGGGGCTATTTCTATTTTAGGGGGTGCTATTTTTTTACAAATACCATTTTGATATTTAAGTTTTCGGTTCTCCGTAATTACGTATACCTAACGTTGGGAATAGAGTGAAGAAAAAGCCACTTACCAGCTAGTTCGTTGTTAGCTACCGCGACTACCAAGCCAACAAAAGTTCAGAGTCCATAAGTAGCATTATTGTTGTATTTTTTGGAGTTGAGATTATAGGATTTTGTTATTATAATTCGTGCAAACACTTGTATTTTTATCATAAAATTGATTTATAAAATAAAATTTAATATAATCAGTTTGGGAAATAGAATTGCAAATGGGAGTTGAGGATTGTGAAGATGGTGCTTGCTATAAAATTATTGGAATGGACTTCCTGAATTGGCGATGAATTCTTAGAAAGTTTGAATGTATTTTAACTCATGGAATGGCTAGGGGTAAAATACAATTACAGAGCTTTCCTATGCAGTTAGTTCTTCCAACTAGTAATCCAACCAGGTAGTTCACAAAACCAAAGTGGTAATATGAAGCTGGAGCCACATACAAAATAACCTCCTCAAGAAGATATCAATGTACATGCTTGCTGTGTAATGTTTCACACAAAGGAGAACTTCTCCCTTGTGTGTAACTGAAATCATATTATTATTTTAGGATAAAAGAATTGGGGGGCTGATCAGATATTTTGGTGGGGCTAAGCGCTCCCATAGCTCCCCCGTGGCTACGGGCCTGACCCCATAACTGGCGACCCCCTATAGAGTAACTAACCACCAAACTATTAACCAATCAGTTATGTCAAAATATTTCCCCTTCAAACTATTTAGCTGTTTATTTCCTTTTGGACAACTTTGGTGGAGGAAAAAATGCGATATTGGAAGAAAAACTGAGTACAATACTGACAACATTTGTTCTTAAAATCAAATGTTTTATGCCTTTGGCATTTCTTCCCCCGTCCGAGGTCGTTGGTGCTTTGGAAATGCTTTCTAATGATGATAATATACATGAAAACTTAATCCGAAACAGAAAATGAATTAAGACAAGTATACCTAAGCAGAAGACAAAAATACAAAGGCCTGAAAGCCCTAAATAAACAATTAAAAAAATAATAAACAAAGAAAACATGAATTAGAAGCAACATATAGATGCCCAATTATATATATTCGTATAAATTTAAATAAATTTATGAAATAGAACCTACGTACCTGTAAAAGGTCCAACCTAGCAGAAACTTTCAAGAATAAAGACAGAATAATTAAAATAACTTAAGAAAGAACAGCCAGTCTCCTGTCATACATTCATACTCATCATACGTACTCACATTTCCCCCTCACCCCTCAAAAAGAAAAAACACCCACCTCTCATGCTATCCTTCTATCACTCCTTCTTCTCTCACCTGGATACCCTCCGACTTTATTTTATTGTTTGAAAGTACCAATATTGGTATAAAGCGAGGAAGGGGACCGCGGCGTTAAGAGGAGAATCTTTATTCTCAATCAACTTTGGAAAGTAAAAGACCACGTCTTCCAAAACCTACCACGATCCATTAATGGAGTAGAAGGTTTTCATAGTGCACTCCGGTCAACATTAACAAGCATTCATCCGAATTTATGGAAGATCTGTTCTGCATTACAAAAATAGGAAAGCCTTACTCAAACAAAGCCTATTCACATTTCACGAGGTGATCAAAGCCAACAGAAATATAAAAACATTAATGACAAGCTTAAACGCCTTGTAGAGTGCTAGGACAAAAATGATGTTTTGTAATTTATCAAAGGTGTATAATCTGCACTAATGATTATTTTCTGAAATAATTTTTTCAATTCTATTAAACTATTACGTTTTCATATAACCTAACCTAACAAAATTTCTGAATTCTATTAAACTGTTGGTTAATTTGGGGATTATGCCCGCCCTTGAATTTTCGGATAATTCATATATATATATATATATATATATATATATATATATATATATATATATATATATATATATATATATATATATATATACACCCACAAAGGAAAAGTGAAAAACGATTCCGAGCGCTTTCGTTTTTATTCGTAAAAGCCTTTTCAAGGAATGAACAGGAGGCTGGTCGTACATTGCCTTAAATAGTCGAAGGGGGGATTAGACTACCCACCTCTGAACCTTAATTAGGGGGTACAAAATCCTGAAGCAACTTTATTTAAGATTTTATGTATGTAGTGATAATGTGGTCTAGCATGAACAAACGAAGGCTAAGTTTGAAATTTGGCGACGCGTTGATTAAGATACATTCTAATATATTTCTCGAAATATAATTACTGCATTTTATGACTGGTTTGGCACTGACAAACTGGAGTCTAGATTTGGAATATACAAACAAATGAGTGTCGGCAACTATAATATGTCAGTAGAACAAGCGCTAGAATTAGAGAACAATTGAAAATAGTGAACCTATTTTCCTTAAAGTCTTCCCACTCAAATGTTTTGCATATAACGAATATGAATATTTCGTCTGTGGAGGATGAGGAATCTTCTGTCACCTCTCTAGATATTTTTGATGATGTTGCTACAGATCAGGAACTTTAACACACAGATGAGTAGGTACTGATTTATATTTCAGGATATGTAGGTCACACTATCCAGAAACAGTCTTTGTTCTCTATGTGTAGCAAATATTTGTTCGAAAAATGTTCTTGATGTAGAGATATCAGAAGAAAATTGTCACTACACTAAGCAACTTAACAGGGAGGGTTAAAATGGCCCACAGAGTTCACTCTTAATGCATGTACCAATACCTACAAAATATTTCAGGTTCTCATGAGTACTTATGAAAAAGAAGTTCTAAACTTATCAAATCATAGAACTGTTTTAATGAATTTGTCTATTACCTAATTACCTTCAGGACAAAGTTGATTTCAATGAAACTTGTATAGGTGGTACCTCAAGCAGCAAATATTTTTTTGAATAATTATTGTAAATCTGTGAATGGCAATCTTTTATACAATGTTAAGGCAAAGAAAAGCAAGTTGTCAACATTTAATACATAATGTGAAGAGAAGGTACATTCACCAAAAGTAAAGATGTGTTGTATGATACCTACGTACTCGTAGTTTAAATACAACTAAAACCTAGAGGAGTCTGAGTGTGCATGAATGCTACAATATTACTCATTATAGTAAAGGATGATCCTGTAAGTGTGAACGTAGGCCTCCCGTAGACCTCACTTATTTCCAGTACAGTAAGTTAAGACACCTATCGGTCTGCATGTGCTGCATAAGCAGGTAGTAGATACCTATTCGTGATGTCTTAATAATTTCATTATGGAGACATTGAATAATTTTAAGCTTTCAATTGATGCCTCAAAATAGTCCAAAAATGCGCAAATCCTGAATAATACAACCGAAAGTAAGTAGTGTGCAGTTCACAATCATTGGTAAAGTCAAGCTGGCAAGCCGCTGTCGGGTCAGTCTGCCCGCGTGACGTCAATATTTCGGCATCCAGGCCTGTACATTTCGAAGGCTACGGTTCTGCCCTTAGTTCACCAGAGTCCAAAACGCCCTGTGCGCAAGCGAAGTCAGTCCCTCAGTAAATTCCGTGACCCTTACAGAATACAGACGAAGCAGACCTTTACAGCCTCAGACAACGAGCAGAGAAAGGCTATGCTAGTCAAGATATTGGAGAAGATTCAGGAGACCCCAACTTTCCTTAACCTCCTTTGGACCTCAGATGAAGCTCGCTTCCATCTTGAAGGAAAGGTAAACTCGAAAACAAATGTCTTCTTGGGGACCGCTAGACCAAATGAGGTAGCCACCAAGCTCCTCCACTTCCCTAAGTGCACGGTATGGACTGCAATCTCAGCCAGAGGCATCATCGGACCATTCTTCTTCGAGGAATCTGGCGCGAAAGTAACAGTCACCAAAGAGCGGTATGTTGAGGTCCTCAAAACCTTCAAGAGGGAGGGAGCTGCAGACCCTTTCCCCGTCGCTTACGGGTAGGTTCTGGTTCCAGCAAGATGGAGCAAGCTTTCATGCCTCAAACTTGTCCCGAGATTGGCTGAAAGAGAACTTTGGTGGCCGTGTGATCAGTCTCAAGACTGATTTTGAGGGGGCACCTCACAGCCCCCAGATTTTTTTTCTCTGGAGCTACCTTAAAAACAGAGTGTACGCAGTGAGACCCAAGACCATCCTGGAACTCAAGAAAGCCATCAGGGCGAAGATCAGAGCCATTAGTCGGTCGGGTTGTAAGGACGTCATGGACAACTTTGTGCTGTGCCTCAAGAAATGCATAGAGCTACTCGTAAATAGAGGTCATCTCGAACACGTGCTCTACAATAAAGAAGAAAAGTTCAAAGACTGTCATGATTTGATATGATGTTTTTAAACACAATAACCTAGTTATCACCAAAGTTTCATTTAATCCTTGCAGAAAATTAAGAAATGAGGCCTATCGAAAGTTGGTGCCTTTTTTGGGGGGGGGGGAGGGGGGGTCACTCTGTATACGAGAGTCAGGGTGTGAGAAGGGGTGGAAAAATGCAGTAAAAGGTGACTTGATTGTGTGAATGAGAGTGTGGGAGAAAGGGTTGACCGGGGAGGAAATCAAGACAATTGTGTATGATAGGTGTGCCTCTTGGTATCGGTACAGCGTGAAGACATTCTTTCCACTACCGCTGAAGTACTACTACTGCCACCGTATCGGCCATACAAATGGCTCCTGTAGACGTACAAATTCGGCGTTACCAGAAGTCTGCGTAAGTTGCTCCAAGGCCGTACACATAAAACATAACATAATTTCACGGATGACCAACGCCACAAGGGCCTACCAAGGGTCATCCGCATCTGTCAAAACCAGCCCACAAAATGCATCCGTAGGATTGCGTCAGATCATACATCTACAATATATAATTTAAACAATCCACGATACATAAAATACACAATAAGTCCGTATCGTGTATGACCATTGACCAAGTGTCTCAATTGCGGAGAACCGCACCCTGTTTCTGGGAAGCAATGGAGTGCTATGTCCTGAAGAAGGAAATCCTGGCCGTTCAGGCCTCGGATCGGATATAATTTCCTGGTGGGCCCGGCGCTGCCTGGGACGTCTTATGCCAGAATGTTAAAAAAGACACCCTCTGATCCTTACCCTTCTACGCCTACGAGTACGGTTGTTTCCGTGCCCATTAGGAACACTTTTGTGGGTTTTACTCACCCCAGGCGCTCAACTCAGGCACGGATCAAACAGGGGCTGAAGCCCCCTTAAATTTTGGACCTGTTTATGTTTATATTTCTTTTTTAAGCCAGACTTGTATTCTGCTATTCAGAAAGACTTGGGTAATAATACAGAATATATACATATATAAATTTTTTTTAAAACCATTGCGATGAAATGTACCACATATGATAAATGTCTAAAATACAGTTAAATAAAAAAAAAATCAGTATTACACCTTAGCTGATGTCCAAAAACTAAATTTCATAATTCTAATGTGTGGAAGTTTTTTTGTATCTGATATGCTGTTATTTATTATCAATGCTGTGTAAGGTAACCAATGTTAATATTCAATGCCCTTTTCTCAGACTCCTCAGAGGAAGGAAATCAGGTTAGCCTCCCCTTCTCCCCAATTTTTATCCTGGATCCGCCACTAACCCCCTCTAGAAGACAGGGAGGCTCGGAGCAGTAGATCCTCCAAAGGAGGAACCTTCGCCTCCGTAGGTTTTGAGGAGGCTGGAGGAAAATAGTCACATACTGAGCCCAACTTCTCCCGATAAGTCCTCGAAGGAGACAATGCATTCAGTGTTTTGTTCGGCCTACAACACCCAGAGTCCTGCTCAGGGAACTATACGCCCATTCCCGTGAGGGTCTTCTCGTCGAAGAGGGTCCCACATCTCCTCCGAGCTAAGCCTGGAGGACATATTCCTTCAAGAAAATTGCAGTAGCCGTGCAGCTGCACCTGGATAGGAGGTAAACAGTTACTTCCGCGTACATTCCATCGTCAGCCGACTTTGCTGCGCAGACTTTCACCGCAACGCAACAAGGTTACCAAGGTCATTTCTCTTGCTCAGGGATTTAAACGGTAGACAACCTCCACTGGAGAGATTACTCAATCAAAATCCAGGGGTCAGGTCCTTCCCGACCCGATCGACGAGCTGGAGATAGATGTCCTAAATGTGGAAGAGTTTACCCATCGTTGCCTGAGAACCTCTTCATTTTCAAGTCTTGACCTATCCCTAGGCTCTCCGAGGCACAGCCTTATTTTAGGTGGGAGGTGGTTAATTACATCCATGGTAGTGATCATTTTCCTATTCAACTATCATTGCCGTAGGGTGACCGTGAAGATGGCATGCCAGAGAATCTGGATACAGACCCCAGTGCGAAGGTTTAAATAAATAAAGTCGAGTGCGGTTGGCCTAAATAATCAATTTTTAGAGGTTCTGGGATTAGAGAAACTAATGGTAGAAAAATATATAACGTTACTATCTACAAAGAAAATAATAACAAGTAAATAATTGACAATAAATAAAATAAGACCCAGTGTACCAAATGGGAGGGGGAGTACAAATGTCTCGAAGGGTACGAGAGTCCGAGAGAGGATGCACGGTGATTGCTTCCAGAGAAAATGGGAGAGTGCAATTATCAGGGAGACTCACGTAAAGCTTAATTGACTGGAGGCTTGAATACGGCGAGTAAACGGGGCGCTGCCAAGTTGAACTTGCATAGTTCCTTCTTGTTCTACCTCGCTGAGAAATGAGCGAGGGATTACTCCAGTCTGGGGAGCCAAAGAGTCGTTCCCTATGTGGAAACCCAAATAGTCAATAGTGCCAAAGGCGAAGTGGCACTTGTTGGGGCCAATCGTGAGGTGCTCTTCCTGGAGTCGGCACAGAGGGCACGAAGGGCAGCCAGATGGTGGTCGCATTCCTGGGTTGCCACGTAAATGTTGTCGAAGTAGAAGGTGACGTGGGGCAACCCATCCAATATTGGCCTCATCATTTGGTTATAATTGCTACATGCTGTCACCAACCCGAAAGGAAGTCGCCGGAATTTCATCAAGCCCTTGTCGGTGGGGAAGGCCGTGTACCTCTTTACCTATTTCCTCAAAGGAATCTAGTACTAGGCCTTACACAGATCTAATTCAGGGATGAATTGTGGCCTTCTCGAACATGTGCTAATTCTGATCGATGAGGGGAGTTGTTTCAGAGTCGAACACGGTGACGGTGTTTAACTTCCGGAAGTCGATGCACATCCGATAAGAATTGTCTGCCTTCTTCACCATGACGACTGGGAAACAATACTCCGACTATGAGGGCTTTATAATACCCATTTTCAATAGCTTCTCTACCTCTTCATTGAACGCTTTTCTTAAGTGAATGGGGAGGGGGTACGGGTCCGAACGGACAGGTTCCTGGCTGGTGAGCCGAATATTGTGCTCGAACTGGGTAGCACAACCAGGGGTATCCGAGATTACATCGGTGAATTGGGTGAGTAGCTTGTAACTGGGACTTCTGGGGAATTGGAAGCTGAGGGTTTATGCTCAACTCGGTCGATGGGGAATCGGGGATATCTGGCAAGACGTGAAGAGGATATTCCACGTCTTGTTCCACTCAGGTGACTTGTACCACAACCAAAGGATCAAGCGTGTAGCTGGACTCCAAGGCGAATTCTCCGTCCAGGGCCACAAGTTGATTGGCACAAGTGCACCGATGGTACTTTTTAAGCATGTTCACGTGGAATAGCTTAGTTCCAGACGTGGTTTAATCAAGTAGTTGACGAGGCCGCGTCTCTGGGTCACTAAGAAGAGGACCTCCCATTGGGTCAAAAGTTTATTGTTCTCCATGGGGGGTAGTAAAAGGACTTCGTCACCGGGTTTGAATTTTCGTTCTTGGAATTTAAGGTCGAAGTAGGTTTTATACTTGCCCAAGTTTGTCTCGGCGTTCTTATATGCGATCTCTGTGCACTTTCCTAACCTCTGCCTCAGGTCTAGGATGTAAGCGTGGGAGGATTGAATCTCCTGGTCTAATTTCGAATTGGAGAAGAGCTCCTTTAGAATGATGAGGGGCCCTGGAACATTACGTCTATACAGAAGCTCAACTGGGGGCAAAACCTAAGGTGCGATGCGGAATTTCCCGGTATGCGAAAAGGGCTACCGGCAAGAAACTGCGCCATTCTCGGGTTGTTCAGCGCACAGTTTCTTGAAGATGGATTTGAGGGAGCCATTGAGCCTCTCACACATCCCGTTACCAGCTGGCTGACAAGGGGTGGTAAAAAGGAGTTTATCTACAGAAGCTCGCAGACGTACACCATCAGTTGCGTCATGAATTGGCGGCCACAATCAGACAGGATTTCCTTGGGTAATCCAATACGGAAGAACATGGAGATTAGTGCTTTCGCGCAGGAGATACTGTCTATATTCTTCAATGGCACGGCCTCGGGGAACCAGGTGGCAAAATACACTAAAGTTAGCACGAGACTGTGACCTTCACTCGGCGCGATGTGTTTCGGACCGATGAGATCAATTGCAAGAGGGGAAAACGGCTCTGAGATTAGGGGTCCTCTTTGCAATGGAGCGTCTTTTGACGGCAGTCTCTTGGCAGATGTTGCAAGACCTGCAGTAGCGAAGGATTTCATCATGGGCGCCTGGCCAATAGAAATTTTGAAGATCTTCCTGGTTGTCTTCGTGTGGCTAAAAGGCCTAAAAATAGGCTTTCATGGGCAGTGGTTAAAATGTGACCAACGAGAGAACGCGGGACACACAATACGCTCGTTTTTACCGTTTTCTGAGCACGCACGGTAAATTAAGCCGTCCGTAACTTGGTAGGAGATTACCTTGTCTCCTCGGGTTGCTTATTACTCTTTTGACTGGGCCTTAGCACACAGGGGTCATAGGGAATCGCAGTTCTTTTTGTTCCTTGCGAAGTCTTCAGTCATGACATCCTTGAATTCTGAAGAACGTGAGCTTTCTAGGGGCGAGGGCATCTGCGAATCTTTTACCACTTGCGAACGGATAGCCATGTGTTGTGCCAGAGAGGTAGGGGAGACCCGTGGGCACTGGCCAATGAGGCCAGAGAAGAATTTAATAAGGGCTGCTACTACTTCTGCCCAGCCCGTGAAGTACACACAATCGATGCAACACTTAACGATGGAGAATCGATTGACGCGCCGCAAATAGTTGTGCACGACGGTGAATTTATTATGGTGCGGAGGTACTGGGAGAAGCAGCTTGTCCGACACCACTATGAAGGTGCACCCGGTATCTCTCACAAGAGTGGAGAGACGGCAGCCATTAATCGTTCCGGATTCGAACTTAAAGTCTCCAGGGGCATTCTTATCAAACAAAAAGTCTACCTGGTGGTCGCCGGGACTTGAGTTGCTCAGGGGGGGGGGGGGGAGAAGATTCCGATGGTGTTGAATAAGGCGCAGATGGGGCACAGATCTGGTATACCTGGTGAGAAGAGTTATTCCTGAACTGAGAGTTCTGGCGGCAGTTCGTTTTCACATGGCCCTCCACGCCACAGTAAAAACATAATGGATCTCCTGGGGAAAGATGATGTAGAGAGGCCTGAAGAGAACAGTTTTACATCCCAGTGTTCGGATAAAAAGAGTGGTTTCGACTTCGAAGGCCCAGTTACCTTGGCAAACTTGTTTTTATTTTACGGGAAGAATTTACCTTTGTTTGGCTTAGGTTTTAGGAAAAGTGGGCCCGTTTTCTTCCCTTATTTCTGATATGATATAGGTTGCGGCGTTCTGAATAAATGTCGGCCTCTTCTGTGCACTCCATGAATGTTAGGCACCGCCAGTCTTTTACAAAAGATCTGACTTCAGCCGGAAGTGCAGCCAACAACTGACCTCTCAGGAAAAAGTCAACGAATGCATCGTAGTCATGCAGGATTTTAGAAGCATCGAGCCAAAAGTTGAGGGGATCCTGGAGGGTTTTACCCATATTAACGGTAGGTTTGGCCTGGCTGAAGGCGGGCATGTCTGAATATGGATCGGTAAAAGTTTGGGGTGATGTTATATGCCGCCAGTAACTCCGATTTTAAGGTTGAATAATCAATTGTTGCCTCCGAGGGAAGTAATATGAATATATCTCGGAGTTGGGAATTTAACAAGGGCAAAAATTGAGCCACTCCACCGGCCTCGATTTCCCAGTGGTTGATTTCAAAGATTTTCTCCAAGTGGATTAAGAAGGCTCCTAAATCCTCGCCTTCGTTGAAATCCAGAAGCTTAACAGACACGGTAGGGAAAGCTTCGGACCTCGAACTGATGGACAGCGTCTTGTTCCTGGTCCTACTCATTTCAAATTCATGAAGGCGGATTCTTTCCTTTTTTCTCGTTCTTTCTTTATCTTTCTCTTCTTTCTTCTCGTTCCTTCTGTCCTCTTTCTTTTTCGATCTTTTCCTCCTCTCGAAAATAAGCTAAGAGGTCCTTGCCGTTGAGATCAAGCGACTCTTCTTGCAACTTGAACGTGTTAAGTAATGAAGACATTTTATCGCGTTCGACCAACTTTCAAGAAAAACACCACAAAAAAGGGGGAATTATTTGACGTACAGGGGAAGTGCTGGTAGGCTTGGGTGGGCCTACGAATCTCCACTTAAAAAAAATCCTACAGCGATAATTATTTCGCATGGCGTGAATTCTTAATTATACTTGAAATATTAACTCCGGAATTTTAACGAGAGGCTGTGTTGTCCAATACGCACGAAGAAAACGACACGCGATAAAAAATAAATAAATAAGATTATCGTGGAATGGCCAAACTCTATATTTATATATGCGTAGGTACTTTGGGGCTTGGGGCCGAAGTTGGTTGAATACCAATAGTGAAAGGGAAAATTATTGTGAGTCCAGGGGGGATGGTTTATTATTAATTTTGTGGCGTCCTTTTAAACAAATATTTCAGAGTGCAAGTTGGCCAAAGATTAACAGGTAGCTGGTACGCGCTGGGGTTGCGAAAGAAAGACAATGACGAAAATATAACTTTAATAACAACAAAATTATATTTATATTTACATAGAAATTGGGTTTAAAAGGAATGGTCGCCAAGGCGGGATTAAAGATCCACACGCGATCAGGTAGGTTAATTAAGGGATTATAGAGGTCGGATTCAGTTTGTTGATTTAAAGGGGGATTTTAAACTGGGGCGTTCACACCAATAATGGAGCAATTGGGTAAGCTAGATTCAAGATAAATCTGCAGGCGGCAACGGTTACGATTACCTTACGTGCTCGTTGCCGAAAAGGGGCCAGTTCGGGTACGATGAAGGCAATGGAAGAAGTCGGTTTACCTCTTGCTTCAGACGAGGGAGCACTTGTCGCCTTCGGAGTTGGGAATCCTTCTCAAGTCCTTGCCGATTGACTATGGCAGAGTTCACTGATGTCGAAGCTTGCCCATTGAATAAGGCAGAGTTCACGGATCGATTTAGCCTTTAACTTGAATTGAAATTGCCGCTGGGGCAGAGAGTGGGGGCGTCCTTTACCTCAGTCGCCGGAGTAGCTGGAAGTCTAACAGTGGTGCTCTCTAAACTCATTCGAAGCGTTATACAGGCGCCTGGCGAGGTGTCTCCAAACGCGCGCAGAAATTTGGGGAAAACTCGGCTACTCCTTCGGGGGAAGGGGGAATCGTGATAACGTTCGTTGGAAAGTCCAAAGGATTTCAATCTTCGAGCGAAAAGCCAGAATGCTAGCGGAGAGGTGACCGTTGGGGACGATGGCATCGGTCCCTAGGCAAATACAGCTGGGGCGTGTGATAACGGCGTCAGCTGCCTCCTTGCCCAGGTTCAGCCATGCTTTTTCAGCTCCATGCGGTGATCTCAGGATCCACGTAGGTACAGCAGGGCACGTGGTCGCCATTTGACCTCATTCTACTACATTCTTCCCATCCCCCAAAATGACACTTTCGAAGTTGGGGGAGAAATGTGACATCCCCTTAGACGAATGAGTGGTCACGGGTTAAGCGGAAAAGAAAAAAAACAACAACACGGAATTTCTAACCTGTCATCGAGCAGGTGTACAAGCTAATTCTACCCGACAGCGTGTACATAGGAACAGAAAAGGAAATTAATTATTGCTGACCATAAGATCAATAAAGGGGACATAATTAAAAAAAATAAAATAAATTTTATACACTAAGCTATACAAAGCAAAAAAAAACAAAACAGAAAAAGAATGAAATGGATATTCAAAGATTCATTTTACATAAATGACAGAAGGATTATGATGGTAAATATACACATCTTTTGGCGCCGGACCAGTTTTCTAAATACTAATTTCATATATACAAGGGCAATCTGCATCGTAGACGTATACATCGAGAAAAATAAGGACATAACAGAAATAATTGAATATAAGCTAATTTCTAGTTGGCGGTTATAATAATTACAAGGCGGACAAATCGTTATGGAGCAATTACAATTAAAATTTAGCTGGTGTAGAGCCCGCTGATAAATTTTGATTTTTTGAACAAGTGAAGGTTGGCGTCCATTAAATGAATCTGTTCAGCATCGAAAACGGTCACGGAATTTAATTTACAAAAATCTACATACATGCAGTAAGAGTTATCTGGTTTCCGTACCAGAACTATCGGGGAACAATAATTTGTCGTGGAGGGTTTAAGGATATGGGGGTTAAGCGGATTGTTAAACTCAATGTTAAAAGCATTTCTTAGATAAATTGGAAGGGGGTAAGATCTTGAACGAACGAATTTTGATATGATTTATCTCTTCTGAAGGGGGCCGGTTTAACACGCCCTTTTCGCCTTGGTTTCCTGGCTGATGCCACAGGTTTGGCAGTATTCCGAAATGTAAACTGCAGTACCAGGCCAGTAGAAATACCGGAAAATCCTCTGACTAATTTTATCGTGGCTGAAGTGGCCAGAAAACAGGCTATCGTGGGCTATTTTTAGGACTAGGGGGACATGCGAATGGGGAACACAGAGGGCGTGAGTCTCGAGGTTGGCGCCATCCGAGCAAGTGCGATATAACAGGTCTTCTTTTATAATATAGAAATCTGTCTTCTTACCACGGACCGAATCCTGCTCGAGGCTCCGAGATTTTTCCCACAAGGGAAGGAGATTTGGGCACTCCTTCTGTCTTTGAGCGAATTCTTCGATCATAACGCTGCTTAAACCTGAATCTAAGGGAGTTTCAAGGGCAGCGAGCGTCTAGGATTCATTCTTTGCCTGGGTTCTCATGATAACGGGCTGAGCCACAGGGTTAGGCGAGACTTGGGGGCACTGTCCTACCAAAAAGGAACAGAATTGGATAGCGGCTGACACGACTTCAACCCATCTGGACAAGTACTGACACTCAAGGTAACAGTTTACAATAGGAAAGCGGTTTGGGCGTCCCATGTAGTCACGGACTACCGCAAACCTTTTGTGGTCGGGAGCCACCGGGGGAAGAAGCTCATTAGATACCATGATACACGTGCGCCCGATATCGCGGAGGAGGGTGGAGACTCGGCACTCATTAACGCTTCCGTTTTCAAATCTAAGACTTTCTGGAGAATTCTTGTCGAAAAGGAAATTTACATGGTGCCCTGGGGCACTGGAAGACGAGATTGGATTTGGGGATTCTAGTTGCGATGGAGGGGAAGCGGGAACAGCATTTACCTGGTGGACTTGGGGAATGGGATTACCACGAAGTTGGGAATTTGGGGGGCAATTTGAAGGCGTGTGGCCTTCGACATCGCACGCAAAACATATGATTGGCCTACGGAGAAAAGTTGATGTCACTGGGTTCCGATGGAGTGAAACTTCTGGGCTTAAAGGGGCCCGTAATCTTGGCTAATTCTGTGTAGTTCTTTGGAGGGACCTGCGAGTTATTAAATTTATTCTTGGATGATGAAGGGGGAGGCTTTTTATTTTCCTTCGAGTATAAGTTGTGACTCGCCGCATAGATATCTGCTTCTTCTATGCCCTCTTTGAAGGAGTTGCACTGACGATCCTTCACAAAGGAGTGGATCTCTGGTGTTAGCGATGCCAGCAACTGATCCCGTAGAACAAAATCTACCAGGGCCTTATAATTGTGAGGGACTTTCGATGCGTCTAACCAAAAATTAAAAGTACGGGATAGAGTACATCCAAAATGACGGAAGGTCATATTTGGTTGGATGCGGGCGTGGCGAAATTTGGTTCGGTAGAGGTGAGGCGTCATATTGTACACCGCGAGGAGTTCGGATTTGAGGGTGGAGTAATCCACCGTAACTTCCTTTGGGGAGCGACACGACGAGGTCTCGGAGCAGCAAGCTTAGTAGAGGAAAAAGCTTAGCAACACCGTCCGTTTCTATGTCCCAACTTCCAAAGTTTTCTCGAAGTGAGTGGGAAAAGATACGAAGTCCTCTCCTTCTTTGAACGTGGGGAGTTTAACGGAGGCGGATTTAGGGGTTCCTACACGAGAATTTTCTGAAGGGTTTCGAGCCGATCACGATTCGATTCCAATTCATATTGGCGAATTCTCTCTCTAATTTCTTTTTGTACAGCTAATTCTCTAATCTCTTTTTGTTCAGCTCTTTCTAGTTCTTCTCATTCTCTATTATAAGCTCTCTCATTTCTCTCCTCTTCCTGTATATAATTGACAAGGTCTTTGGCACTGAAACCGAGGGATTCTCCTTAGAGTTTAAATCTCTCAAACGACGACATTTTGTTCGTAACACGGGGAGTACGTTGTTCGAAAAAAAGGGTTTTAATGGGCCGTCAGCACGGGACGGAGGAGTCTTGGCTCACAAATTACTGACACACGGAGGAATATGCTTGTTTAAACGCGGAAGCTTTGCTATCCAAATACTAACATTAATATAATATACGATTAAACAAATAAAAAAAATAATAAAATAATGGAGTCTTCATGAGATGAGTAGGGCTCAGACTCTACTAATACGTGGGGGATTAAAGTGACCGTGGGAGAAATTCTGTCGCCTAGCACAATTTTCCTATTCAAGGTTGTCGGTCCAAACACACATACAAAAACTAAGCGATAAATATATATGGCAGGGTTGTTTCCTGTTTCATTTTGTCTTTGCAACTTCATCGGTACTCAGCTTTGAAAATTACAATAAAGTTAAAGGGTTGCCTTTAAAAAATCTCTCCAAAGACCTTTTAAAGACCCTGACACACATGATTACCAGATTTTATAATAGAGTAAAGTATATATAAGTATATATCGTGGAATGGCCAAACTCGATATTTATATATACGTAGGTACTTTGGGGCTTGGGGCCGAAGTTGGTTGAAGACCGTTTGTGAAAGGGGAAATTGTTGTGAGTCCAGTGGGGATGGTTTATTATTAACTTTACAGGGTCCTTGTAAACAAATATTTCAGAGTGCAAGTTGGCCAAAGATTAACAGGTAGCTGGTACGCGCTGGGGTTGCAAAAGAAAGACAATGACGAAAATATAACTTTAATAACAACAAAATGATATTTATATTTACATAGAAATTAAGTTTAAAGGAAATTGTCGCCCAGACGGTTTAAAGGTCCACACGCGATCAGGTATGTTAATTAAGGGATTAAAGAGGTCAGATTCAGTTTGGCGATTTAAAGAGGAATTTTAAACTGGGGCATTCACCCAAATAATGGAGCAACTGGGTGAGCCAGATTAAAGATCAATCTGCAGGCGGCAACAGTTACTATTACCTCACGTGCTCGTTGCCAAAAAGGGGCCAGTTAGGGGTACGATGAAGGCGATGGAAGAAGTCGGTTTACCTCTTGCTTCAGACGAGGAAGCACTTGTCGCCTTCGGAGTTGGGAATCCTTGTCAAGTCCTTGCCGATTGACTATGGCAGAGTTCATTGATGTTGAAACTTGCCGATTGGCTAAGGCAGACTTCATGGATCGATTTAGCATTCAACTCGAATCGAAATCGCCGCTGGGGGGGGGACGGGGAGAGTATCTTTTAGCTCGTTCGATGGATTAGGTGGAAGTCTAACAGTGGTGCTCTCTAAACTCAGTCGAAGCGTTATATAGGCGTCTGGTGAGGTGGCTCCAAATGCGCGCAGGAATTTGGGGAAAAGTCGGCGACTCATTCGGGGGAAGGGAGAATCGTGATAACGTTCGTTGGAATGTTTAATGGATTTCAATCTTCGATCGTAAAGCAAGAATGCTAGTGGAGAGGTGACCGTTGGGGACGATGGCATCGGCCCCTAGGCAAATACAGCTGGGGCGTGTGATAACGGCGTCGGCCACCTCCTTGCCCAGGTTCAGCCATGCTTTTTCAGCTCCATGCGGTGATCTCAGGATCCACGTAGGTACAGAAGGGCACGTGGTCACCACTTGACCTTATTCTACTACCAAGATTAACTCCTTTACAATACGGCAGACGTTTTATGAGGCCTTGAAATGGTTAAAGTTTCACACGATCACAAAATTCAATACACAATATCCACACAAAGGAATAATGGGAATTTGGTAGAGGCTTTTCTACAATTTCTAAAACCAGAACCTTTAATATACAAGAATAACACTCAATATAATCTGTCACAGGTCTAAAAGAAATGAGATCAGATACTGCGAATGACCCTAAAAACCATACACCAGAATATAATATTGATGTCGGAGGGTGAGCGTGAAGAGGGCACTCCAAAGAATCGGGATACAGATCCCAGTGCGAAGGTTAAATAAACAAAGTCGAGTGTGATTGGCCTAAATAATCAATTCTTAGAGGTTCTGAGATTAGAAAAACTAATGGTAGAAAAATATATAACTTTACTATATACCATGACAATATTAATAGCACAAGTAAATCAATGACAATAAATAAAATGATACTCGGGGTACCAAACGAGAAGGGGGGGGTACAAATGTGTCGACGGGTACGAGAGTTCGAGAGAGGATGCACGGTGATTGCTTCCAGAGAAAATGAGAGAGTGCAATTATCGGGAAGACTCACGTAAAGCCTAATTGACTGGAGGCTTGAATACGGTGAGTAAACGGGAGACTGCCAAGTTGAACTTGCAAGATTCCTTCTTCTTTTACCTCGCTGAGAAATAAGCGAAAGTGTACTCCAGTCTTTGAACGAAGTCAATAACCGAGTGGTAGATGCCTGTCCGTGTCTATCCTCTGTGGACTAGAACTCTGGCCTTGGGTACGAGAGAGGGCGAGTAGAGAAGTGACGTATCGCGTTCGTAGTTGGAAGCCGTTGGGAGGTGGAGCAGGGCGTACGAGACTGTACGTGACTGCTAACCAAGACGGGGTTGTATGGTACTGCTTTCTCAAAAGGTTTTGTCCAAGTATTTACACTGCCTCGGTGGAAGCGGGTCGCCGAGGGCCCCCCAAAGGAGAACGCGGATCTCATTAGACTTGGCGCGCAAAGGGGGTGGGATCTCACAGCTTTGCGCAAAGGTCCTTGGTGCCATGGGTCTGGCGTCGGTCAGACGATGAGACGGAAAGATAAAGAGAACCAAACCCAGGTCAGCCGACCGCGCGGAGTCTCGATGCTCTCTTGGGCTTTCTGGCCGTGCAAATGTATATTTCAGGCGCTACAGGTAGACGTTGGGTTCTAGAGGGGGAGGGGAATAACTTCCTCTCTCTGACAATTATTCTCTGGAACACTGTTGCGTGAGAGAACCCCCTCCCTCAGTAGTGCTTGGCGCGGTGGCGGTGGTCCGCATTTCATGCAATGGCTGTTTTTTCTACCCTAGTCGAGAAGTTTAGGTCGGTAGATGAGGTAGCTGAGTTCTAATAAAGCAACCTTATTGCCGTCACCCGAGTATGAGACGCCCTCAAACAGAAGCAGTATACCTCCATACGCTATAAGCGTCGCCTGAACGATTTCAGTGTCGATGGATTTTGTCGAACATTGGGGGTCCGGATATTTCGAACCACGTCCGTGTTCTTCTTGGTGGGCATACGTATCTTTACTTAACGCGAAGTATTCGGGGCATGTTCTCCCAGGACCCCCCTCCCATTCTCCAGGAGAATGGGACCGCTTTCTCCACATTCTCTAGCCGGGATGCTGCTTCGCCACCATTCAATGCATTTTGGGATGTCGTTGAATGCCACCGACTGGACTTTACCTCTAAAGGCGGAGAATATTTCAACGACAGGTTTACAATGAGTGAGTTGTGTTCCGCTCTCGCTTTGTGCTCGGACATCGCCCTTAGGCAGGACGATGTCTTGCATGACATGATTCAATACCTAGTTGAGCGAGGGATGGCCTATGTGTTAGATTTATTCACCAGGATCTAAACACAGGGTATCCTCTCATATTCCGGGTGAATAGCTACTGTGCTCGCTTTTCGCAAACTAGGGAGAGATCACCTTACCACTGCCTGTTTCTGCCTAATCTCCTTAACCTCCTATGCGAGCAAGTTGATGGAGAAGTTAGTAAATGTTAGACTAGTCTTTTTCCTGGACAGCGTTGGCCACCTGTCTTCCGCACAGTGCGGCTTCCGCAAGTTCCACTCCACGTCAGATCCTCTGCTCCGACTAGAAAATGTTGGCTGCGAGGCCTTCCATCGTAGACAGCACTAAGCCACTGTTTTTCTATCTTGAGAAGGTCTATGATACCGCATGGCGATGAGTTCTCATGGAGAATCTCCAAACGAAGGTGGCAAGGGGACGCCTCTCAATCTTTATTTTTGAGTTTTTGCGAGATCATCGATTCAGCGTATGGGTGGGGAGAGATCTTTCCGGCCCAATGGAGCAGGAAGATGGTGTCCCGCAAGGAAGTGTCCTCAGTGTTGCACTCTTTACCCTAAGCCTTAACATCATTATATTGATGCATTCGGAAGATGTTCTTGCTCTACGTGGACGACCTTTCGATCTCTTTTGATATGGGGTCCTCCTAGAAGTGATGGATTCGCACCGTTTTATTTTCAACCGAATCCTCGTCTGTGAGGCTAATATTCACAGCCTTAGGGTCTCTTCTACCCGCACCATGGACATTCTTCGTTCTGTGATGTTCACACATGGGGTGTTGATGTGGCTACTGCCTAGATTTTGTACGGATCCTTTATTCGTTCGAAGCTGAACTACATATGCGAGTTTTATGCATCCGAAATCGAGCATGTATTGGGAAGCTTGGAGTTGATCTACTACGCCATTCTCAGACTGGCAACGAGTGCAATCTGCACGTCCTCCATTGTTGATGCTGGGGAGATGCCTCTCGCTGTGTGCCGTGCTCAGTTCATTATGTGACTGTACGCACGAGCCCGGCGCCTCCCTCAGTCACCAAAGGTTCCCACTGCATCTACAACAGATCTCGACAGTGCCTAGGCCGCCGAGAGACGCCAGTCATACCCTAGGCCCTTTGGTTTAGGGCTAGGAAACTCTTCTGAGAACTTGGCTTAGCTTTCGATCCTGTGACGCTTCTGGTTCTGCCCAGTATGCCACCGTGGAGAGTACCACCTTTTGCTATTTTTTTGCCACATCTCTACTCCCAAAGCTTCCACAGAGCCGGGAGAACACTTTGTGTCACGCTGAATCCGTGCCGGTATATAAGAATGGCTCCACTTCCCAGTATAAGGGCGGTTTACACACTGTATCCCCTCTGTTTGAAGTTAGCGGGTCTCTGCCAGGAGCTGCGTCTGTCTTCACGACTGAGCTGGTTGCAATACACTACTCGGAACTGGAGATAACGCGTCGTGCCTGGATCGGAGACCAGATTTTGATCTTTATCGATTCACAAAGCGCCGTGAGTGCTTTCGGTACATTAGAATCTACACATCATCTAGAGCGCGGTATCCGTGACACCATGGTTTTGGCGAGCCGGGTAGATGTCGAAATTAGTTTTTGCTGGGTTCCTGGACATGTGTGAATTGCGGAAAATTTGCGCATCGGTGAGGGCACCAAGGAGTTCCCGAAGACTGGGCGACCCTACCAACGTTTCGCTCTTCCTCACAACAATTATATGGCAGGAATTAGGGCAACCCCCCGGCTGCTTAGCAAAAAAAGATGGAAGACGGCCGAGGAGAACTTAAATATGCTTGCCATTGCGCCGCGACTGTTCCCATGGACCTACCGCCCAATGACACGATGGCTTCAGTTCGCTTTTTGTCGTCTTCGAATTGGACACACTCGTGGTACGCACCACCATTTGATGGAGTGATCACCCACACCTTATTGCGACGATTACGTTGTCCCTCAGACTGTTCGGCACATTCTTGTTTAATGTCCTAGTTTGGGTGATCTTCTCGCATATTTCCTGTCCCGGTACCGGACGAGCGGGATCGTAGCCGCTTGTCCCTTGAATTCGGAACGGGTTCGTGTACACAGTTTTGCGGACTATCTGACTATGGAGGAGGCTGGCCTCCATCTTATTTGACTCTCTTTGTTATAGGTCGCATGTTCCTGCGTCGGGGAAAGGTGCACCCCTTCCCCCTACGCCGGGCGTGTTTCCTTATTTTTTCCTTTCTGCTTTTGGGTATTTTTTTTGCTTGTTTATTTGCGTACGTTTTTGTTTTTCTATCATTGTTATTTTGTTGTTGCATGTTTTTTTTTTTTGTTAATCTAGTCTAGAATTTGGCTGTAGCGGTATTACGGCGACTTTTGTCTTAGTAGCAATCGCCAGATGGGCCCCTTAAAATAAATACAAAAATCCTGCGCTAGGGGTGGGGGAATCTTCTCCCGATGCAAGTTCGTGCTTCCTTCTCCTTCTTGCCTTTGCTCCGTTTCTGAATATTTGGTTGTTTTTTTTTATGTTGTTTTTGTCTGTTTTTCTCTTTGTTTGGTTTGCTTTGGTTTGGGAAATTTAGTACTAGGCTAAAATTTTAATTATGGCTACTTATGCCCTTGATGGCAATCCTCAGATATGCGCCGTTAAAAAAAAATCAACTTTTCATCTAATTTTAATGCCCGAGCTAACTGGACATCTACGATGCGTACAACCATGCGGTGCCGGGCTAGCTCATCCTCAGACTGCCATAGTCACTTATTAGCGAGTGTGCGTAATGCACTAATAATCTGTTCTACATTTCCAAGCACTTCTTTCATTGATTAAATTTAGCTCTTTTGTATGTGTTACATTAACTCGTGGAATTAATTTTTTTATTTTTTTTAAATTCACGGACTCAATCTTTTTGCCTCCTCGTTGAAAAGAGAGTCGATAAGCTCCAGCCTTTTAGCCTTTAATTATATATTAGTGTATTAATTTGCATTTTGGGACTCTGCTTAGCCCATCCCGACACGAGGACCAATCTATCGAACCTGTAAGCCAGCCTTCCCACTCACTAGCTTGAAACGTAAACTGCTCAAGAGGAGGAGGGATTGCCATCCCGTAGACAGGGATAGCATTTGTACTCTGAACAGCCGGTCTCATGCTTGATTGAGGCTAAAAAAAATGGCAACACTGTAGAGAAAGATTAAGATTTATATAAAAAACAAGAGTTAAGCAAATCGTAATCTCAAGACTAGCTAGTTTCCCTTAAAGGCAAATATCTCCGAGCTAGCGAACTAAACAGCCCCAAATAGTAGACAATAAACAAAACGCCAAAATGAGACGCATAAAAAACGACAGTTTTCAAGAAAATTCCACACACAAAAATCATTGTTCCTTGTAAAATAAAAAAAAGGACAAAATTCTTGACGAAATGCAAGGATACGATCAACTCGGGTGCAAAGAAAGCTACAAAAATTTGAAGAATTTCCCATAACTTTCAAATTGTAAACAATGCAAATGGCGGCGAAATTTCTAGAGCGCGAACCGATAGGACAGGAAGAAAAAATCAAAACACAAGATAATTTCGCATCAAATTAATAGGAAAATGCCTAAATCCCGTACGGCATACAATTAGTCAAGATGCCGCTGCCCGCGTTATAATTAGGTAACTTACAAAGCTTCTAATTTTTTTCCCTGTCTATACTGAACAAAGGTCACTGGGTCGAATAAGGTTTACGTCTAGGGCTCCAGTTCATCTCTGGCCCCAAGCAAAACCGCCACCGGAACCTCAGCTCGTGTCACTATGCAAGGTAGTACTGTAGTACTAAGCTAGCATACTCTACAGTGTAAAAGGATGAAAATGAGAGGTATGAACAGAAGTTCTATAAGGATGAGTGGAAATCATAAATTGTTTGGGAAGATATCCTAAAATTAAAGGATAGTGTATATGTTAAATTTACATGTATAATAAAGATGCGAATGCGAGAGTGCTTATGAATAAGTCTACGATTTAGAAGAATTGGAAAGAGTAATCTGAACTTTTGTAATGTGTGGAGGCAGGTGAGGCTGAAGTAACTGTAAGTAGGATATATTTTTGGATCGGATAAGGCTACTACGGTGGCGGCGACATTTTTCCAGAAGTTTAGTTGGCAGTGAAAAATACAAAAATATCAAATCAACTAATGTACAGGGTGTTCCGAAAGTCTTGTCACCCCCTGTAAATAGTGTTAATTTTCCATTTCAAATATTGTTTTAATTTTATATTTCAGACGACCGAAAGTCTTGTCACCCCCTCAAGGACGCTCATCCGGCGGCCTTTGCAACAATCATCATAGCACAGTTTCGTAAAGTATCACACAGGAAATGGTGCCGCATCTCTTTGTGCCACCAAAAATTCACCCATAAACTTCTTGATGTGTGACAGTGTGAATGAAAGGGAATAGACTAAAACCAGTATATGTGTTTGATATCATTATATTGTTTCTCAATTGCTCTTATTACTTTTGGCCGGGGGTGACAAGACCTTCGGACGAACCTGTAGATAGATATCAGTACTAATATACTAATGCTGGAGGAAATTGACAAGGTGGATGTTATGTTTTGTGACATATGCGTGTGGGAAAGTAATAAAGTATCGGAGGACAGTGACTATGACTTAGTTTAAAGGTAAGGATAAAAGAGGTTTAAAAACTATAAGGGAATTAGGCTGGTGATTGCGAATGGGAAAGTTCTTTGTACAAGATCTGATTGGAAATGTTCAAATGGTTTTGCGACGCCAGTTTTAAAGCGCGTTCAGAAAAGGTGAACGTGTAGGCTGTATTTTATGGATCTATAGAAAGGAAAAGTGATGTGAATGCAGAAATAGAAGGGCGGGGGGAAAGGGACAGAGACATTGTGATTGGCCTTTCGGAGTTAAATGACTACAGCGAAGTACCTATGAACCTAACCTAACCTACTTAATTTAGATGAAGAAATTTAATGTTATAAAATATAACCAAATGGGCAGCGGTGAGTTGATTGTGACAAATTAACTCATCCCCATGGCTAAAGTGTCTGTAGGTATGCTTGAGACTTGACGCAACGCTTGAGTGGCGCCTAGGTCCCTACGACCACCGAATTGTGTGTATATATGTGTTACTTCTCGCCTGAAATCTAACCTGGCTTTATGGTGTGTAGGTCCCACACCTTATCCTCTAGGCTAGAGAGAGTCCCCCCTCCCTGTGTTAGCAATGGTCTATGTGAACAGTTGACCTCAAACCATGGAGCTCAACATCGTCAATTTGGAGTGTTTTCGTCTTCAGGTTGATGTCTAACTCAAGAGAGCCCTTCGTAGCCACAACTTCTTGCAGTCGCTGACGTGAGCATTGTGAAGCTTTCATCACATGATTTATAGTCATTTCAAGTTCTTCAATTTCCTGCAGAAGGGAAGCCTCGACTTCGTCCCTACAAATAGAAGACGGATTAGTTGTCGTTTTTCGAAAAGGGGTTCTTTTAAGACTCACCAAAACTTCACCCACAATAACTGAGATCCATAAACTTAAATAGACACATTTAAAACCTATTTTAATTCAAAATAAATAACAAAAAAATAACAAAAATGATGTTTAATGACTAAAATCCTGCAAGGGATTTATCTGTATCGTAGGTCTGGTTAGATTTCCTGACCTCCGCTTGCTTCCTTTGACTCGGAAAGGAACGTAGCAAGCTTACAGGACACTGCGATTAGCCTTGTCCTGAATAATGCACTTTAAACGTGGGTTGCTGCACTAAATCGAGTAAGAGTGACTATTTTTCCTTGGACGAATTAAATCAACTGACTAGAAGGTCCTCGATATCATACTGGATGAAACAAAATAATCTTTACTACTGTACAAACAAAAATAAAATAATGGATACAAACATACAAAAAAACTAAATTGGCAACAGGTTTACACACGTCAGCTCCAGGCGGGAGCCGTGAGCACGTACACACAAACGTACACGACCGACAGAAGGGAAACTACCATTCCGGGTGGATCTGTCGACCGAGTATTTTTGTACCCGAGAGAAAAGCTGGGGGTGGGGGGTACGAGCCACAAGCTCGATGGCTTTTCGAAGGCACAGTTGGGTTTGTTTCCATTTGGCCGATTAGTACTCGGCCTGCTTAAAGTTATGAAGGAGAATACAACCTGTCTTCTAACAACCACCACTGCTAGCATTGAAATGAGGAATCGAGGGAGTATTTCGCCGCGGAGAATCTGAGTCGAATACAGCAGTGTGGGAGTCTCCTCGTTCCTAGTTCTTATTTCTTTTTATTTAATTTTCTTATCTTCGGGCTCTTGGGGTAAGGGAGGCCGAGAGAAAGAATTCTTCTGTGTCGCGTCCTTTTTGGCATTTATTTATACGGGTTCGCCGGAAGTGTATTTTACTTTATCGATATAGAGGCGCCGAGAGTGAATTTAGACCTTGGCGCCATCTCGCGGAACCTCTCGTTGTTACAATTAGCCTCGCTATAGGGCGTGTTATCAAACGGAAATTACCCCAAAAAGAAGCCGATCGCGGGTTCTTTCTCTCCTAGCCGTCTCTCTCCTTCTCTATCTTCGACACTCTGTTAGTGCTCTTTTTACGAACTTGTCCTGGAAACTTCTAATACCGCCACCCACAAACTTCCATACCAAGACGAAGTAAGTTTTAGAGAAGTCTGATTGAGCGATACCATATCGAGACTGTTCACGGTGATCAAGCGAGAGAAAACAAAACAATGCAAGAACAAAATTTTTAACTTCTTTACAACACTGAACTCAATCATCTATTAATAATTAAATTTAAATTTGAAAGAGAAAATAATCTCCCATTTCCTAGACATTTTTGTTTATCACAACCACCTCACTAATTCTCTATTCATCGTAAACCTAAATACTCAAACGTCTGTATTCATTTGTATTCAGATCATAGTGAAAACAAGGTCTGCTAACCAAACAGTCGCGTGCTCTAAATTATTATCACTTAAATGACTATATCAAGTGTAGGATTCTCGAGTCGCTTTCAATCTATCCCAGTTATCTTTAATTTTAGCCCTCTTTAAGCAACTTAATATCTTCTCACAACATTTCACGTGTTTTATCTAAACCCAAATTGCTGTCCCTTAAAATTAAGAATATACAAATATATAGCGAGATAAGGAGGTCATTGCAGGGACACAGGGTGGTAACCACTTTACAGCACATTATAGTCACTCCACCTCATGACGATATAATCATGACGTACATCAATGCTGGGTTTTTATCTGATACGTCAAGAGTTCTCTACAGTAATTTATCAGCAGACTCAAATTCCCTTAAAACGCAGGTTGAATAGAAATAACTTGCAACGCTATTTTGTCAAGAGAATACTACTCAACTTTAACAAAATGAATTGAGATCGTGAATGAAAAGTGAATGATTTCTATCGATGCAGAAGTTAATACTATTGACTTTTACACCGAGGAATGCCTGACGAAGTGAATGATTGGGCTCAGATGATTTAAAATCCTTTCCTGGTGAATGGAGCGTAATGAAATTATAGGTATAGCGAATGAAAAAAAGAGGAATTACGGCGT
Organism: Ceratothoa steindachneri; assembly: GCA_963969495.1. Classification (NCBI taxonomy): domain Eukaryota; kingdom Metazoa; phylum Arthropoda; class Malacostraca; order Isopoda; family Cymothoidae; genus Ceratothoa; species Ceratothoa steindachneri. The sequence goes on along the minus strand of OZ018320.1, from coordinate 18,405,833 downwards.
GGATCAAGACTGTGACTGTGTGTCTATCCATCTAGGAACGCTTGTTACGGTGAAATGAATGGACTTAGGTAAGTTTAAATCCTTCGTCAGTGGAAGAAGTGAATGTGAACGCGAATGAAAAGAAGACTTGTTCCGAATGATGTGATGCTAATTTTTTGTGATTGTATATCTATCCACCTATGAATGTCTGGTAAGGTAAACTGAGTGGATTTATGTGAGTTTAAGTTCTTCCTCGGTGGATGGAGCGTATGTGAACACGAATGGGAAGAAAACTTGTGCTCCTTGTTGTATAATGCATTTCCCTATTGTTTGAGAAAAGAGATATTCGCCATGGAAGGAGCCTATATGTACAATCACTTATGTATGTGCGTGTGCTTGTGATAAACCAGTGTTTATATGTTTTTAAAATTGTGGGAAAAGGGAGAGCATCCCTCACATCCACAATCTGGAGGTTATGCCTTTATCAATAATCATATTTACTTTGTCAAGCTCTGGAATGTAGATTATGTCCTGAGACAAAGAGAAGACGACTCTGTGTGTGTGTTTTGGATCGACATGAACCAGGGAAAAGCGCATTCTTCAGGCCTCATAGTTTAATAAGTGTGTCATCCATTAAGATGAGGAAGTTCAACCGTAAATTTTCCCAAGAGCATTTGATGAAAGGCGTGGTGGAGTTGGAAAGTAGGGGGACTTTCCCAAAGCAAGAGGCAGGCTGAAATTTCTCTACTGATCATGTTACCCTTTTTCCTCTGAAACAAGGGTATTGCGACAGATACCAAGCATTTGAAGATAGTGTATAGAGACAGATAAAAGTTAACTATCTCTATGATTATCGATTTGACATGAACCAAGGAAAAACGCGTTCTTGAGGCTTCATATTTGATAATCGTGTCATCCTTCGAGATGTGGAAGCTCTATAGGTGGATTAACACTTATGGGGGATAATGTTCTATGATACTCACCAATTTATAAGGGTGTACTGGAGGAAAATTACCAATTTATGGTAACCAACTTATATGAAGGTGAATTAAGTATCTGACTACAAAGATGAATTCTTCACTGTGTTCTTATTTTGGCTCGGCTTACCGAAGGTTTCAGGGTAATCGAGGTAAAGAAGGACGTTACAAAAATATACTTTATTCTAATATTGGCCTATAACGGGTCAAGCGGCACGTCACAAACTTACTTTGTGGGCGACTGGCAGTCTATATATATTCAACGCGAAGTATTAAATTCTGGAGCAACAAGATTTGGTGAACTTAAAAGGGAAAACGTGAACGAGGTAATCTTCTTAACGACTGTGATCTAGTAATCTTAACAATACAATAATCATACTAACTGAGCTACTCCGACTATATATACATATATGCTTATTTCCTAGAGAGCGTGGCCTAAAATCATTGTTCCCCACCCCAAAGGCGGGGCTAATAAAAGCTGCGTAAGTCGAATTACATACTTGCATATGCAAAGTTTTATCAATATAACAGGATGCACTTTTCACAGCTTTGGCTAGTGGGTATGTTTACTCGTGTGTTTGATAGATTTCTGTCTTTCATAAATATACATATTCTGAGACGCGAAATGTTTGTTTACGCGTTTGTCTTATTGACACAGGTCATTTTGACCTTTCGTACATTGCTTGTCCCGCGCTCACTTCCAACGGTTCCTTGCCTTTTATATATATATATATATATATATATATATATATATATATATATATATATATATATATATATATATATATTAACAAATATATTACATTCCTTATTTTTTGTATTCAAATTCATAGGTGCAAATTTATCTATACATTCTCAATTCCTTATTCCAATTTTAGACATTTATTTTATAGGAGTGGAGTATGCTTGGATTTAATAAGACCACCGCACGTACATTTTTTGGAGGTTTTCACTGGGCCTATTGAATCCTGCAATTTGGTGCCAGTAGCCTGCATATTACATAATCCGATCACTACAGCTCAACCCTAAATTCCACAGCGAGCTTTCGCTGAAATGCATGGGACAGTTGGGAAGTAGGCGACTTTCCCAAGCCAGAAGCAGACTAAATTTATCTGCAGAGCATATTTCCCTCTGAATAAATGGGACATTGGGACATATATGTATTCTTTATTATTGAATTAATTTTCTTTGTTTTTTCATGTAAAAGTACGTTGTTAATTTTATAACTCATTTTGCAACTGCAAGATGATGCAAGAAGCATCGCAACTAGTAGAACTGTACCGAATAAAACTTTGTTCTCGCATTGATTTTTAGTCGCGTGCGAGTCAGTCTGCAAGCGACTCTACATCTCACTATGTCGGTGGGTCCCAGTTTTTCTTTTTTTTGTTTTTGTAATAACATCATAACTATTCAGCCTATTCTAAGGAAATTTGAAACCCTTATGTTGTTTTACATTCTCTTTCTAATGATATAATTGCCAAAGTCTTCCCAAGGTTAGCCTGGGAATTAATTTGTTTTGGCAATAACATCATAACTATTCAGCCTATTCTAAGGAAATTTGAAACCCTTATGTTGTTTAACATTCTCTTTCGAATATTATAATTCTTAAAGTTCTTCCCAAGGTTAGTCAGGGAATTATTGGAAGTTTTGAACTTCCTAAGGTCTTAAATCAGAATAGGTGAGAGCACACGCTTTTTGGCCAGCAGTTTGTTTACATTTCACTATGACCCATCACAGAAATTATTTTTTTTCAAAATATGGCCAAAACAAAGCCCATAATGGATGTATCCTCTGTAGATTACATTTGACTATGCTGAATTTTCGATCATAATGTTTCAAAATTTCACTCAAACCTTCTTTTTGCTGCTAATGTTTCGCCCAAAATATTTGTTTGTTTGTTTTTTTTCTGTTTAATGTACATGAACCCACCCCCCCAAAAAACTTTGCTCAATTTGTATCGCTCAACATGTCTTCACCAAAACGAAATTCAGACAAACGACTCTCCACGCCTTCACGCACTTCCGTTTTTAATTAATAATGCTTGGTACATCAATACTCTTCATCTCAGACCATTTCTAATTTTAATCTCCTTATTTTATCTCTACTGAATTTACCCCTCGCCTCCAAAACCTCAAACTTTCACAAAGAGAAATCATAAATATTTTGGAACAACTTTTTGAAATGATTGGTAAGCAAAGAGTAATAAAAGAAGGATTGATGCAAATAAACCTATCTTGGCAGACCCCAACCTTATCTCCAAGATTTCAAACTAGACTTGCCAGAACTTCCTCAGTGACCAACAAGGATTTGTGCCTATCTTAACATCTTGACTGCGAATCGGTTTCCCCGAGACTTTCAAATAACATTCTTTTTCTTATTGTCCTGTGTTTTGTATTGTAAATATTAATATTTTTTCGTGATAAAATATTAAGACTGACGTTCACATTTGGTTCGCGAATAACTCCCTTTGTGAGGCATCCGAGGCAGTGACAAAATTTTTCACTAATTTAGATGGACCATGATGAGAACAAACCACCGGCGTACCTTGTCATCTCCAGAATTGGTCTGCTTTGTCGAGTATTTAATCTAGTTTGAGCAATTGCAAATGGTTCTTTCTTGGCCTCCAATTCGGCTTGTAATTCGGTGATACTCGCTCGCAGTTCGCCTTCCTCTTGAACAACCTTTCAAAATAGGGTTAATGCCATTTATATCTAGTATTCTATGCGTTGTATTAAATTAAAGAAATAAAAAAAAGAGGAGAATATGAGACAAATGATTTTCTTTGTTGTAACTTTTGGTATAAGATAAATGCTGACTTCTTCACTACCCTAACTTATTTCTAGCATATTTTGAATCAACTACATCGTGGGATTGGAAAGAAAATTAGAAAAATATTTTTTTGTTTATTATCTAGCCACCTACATTGGTTTAGTTGTAAAACACAAACCTTGTTGGTAACAAGTTCATTGCCAGTGTTTTTCACGTCTCCTGACAATAGAATACGAAATTTTGATTTAAAAATTGATGTTCAATGACTAAAATCACAGTTCAAACACCAAAATTTAATATTTGACGCTTGAAAGGATTCAGAAAATATCGTAAACGATCGTAGCATCACGTAAAGAAGTCGGGTAACTTTTATAGTAAATAATTTTGAATGGAAATTGCGCAATTATTATTCTTTTTCCTCCCATAATGCAAGTGCTAGGGCCCTTTAGCCAAGAAATCCTACTATTGTATAATCTCGGAATTAATCTTTTTTACTCCTGGGAATACAAAATAATAGGGTCCCTTTAGTGAAGACTCCTTACTACTATTCAATCGTGGGATGGGCGTAAAATAACATCTCCGTGTCTCTTCATTAAGACTTGCGCATCATTAACCTCATATGAGATGCGAGTTTGTTTCTTTTAATTCAATATCTTTTCATCCTTCCACAGCTACTGAATCTACTGATGATCACTGCCGAAGGGTCTGAGATTTGTACTATTAAGTCTTTTCTTAATTATTTGTATGTTCTTGTTCGGAAGTTTTCTTGTTCCTATATCCTACCTTTTCCACCCAATCACAAAGAGAACATCTGCTGTTTCGCTTCTGCCTTAATTAGCTGCCACTTATGTCCTAGTTGTCATTTATGCCCTTTCCTTGAATAAACCACTTACCTTGCAGTGTTCTTCCTCAAGCTTCGCTTTCGCGTCTCGAGTATCTTCAATTCTTTTCTGAAGGGCTTGATTTGTGTGCTCTACAGCCTCTCTGACTTGCCTCGCAGAAGTCACCAGCAAAGCCTCACCAGTGGATGTTATCTGGTAGACAAATAGTTCTTGATCGTCATCCTTGATAGCAGCAGTGACTTAATAAGTAAAATGGGTTTCATCTGTTTAATAGCGTGGATTTCGATGGTGCCAAATTAAGATAATGCCAGTGTTAAACATATCACAAGCAAACATGTAACATTTAGACTTAGAGTATCAAGCAAGAGAACCTACTACAGAACTTAACAAAAACCACCATACCCAGGGTCGGTTTGGCCTATCCGATCCCCGGTCCTGGACCGCTGCGCTGCTGCCATAAGGCGCCTGTGTAGATGGTCACGGTAGCGGTTGGGGTTAACCCTAGTGTTCAGATTCGATATTCTCAATCATGAAATACTATTAAAAAACATTTAAATATGGAATACATGGCCCAGCACTGGGTTCGGAAAATTCTTTTGTTACCATCAAATTTTAAGCATTTAAAATTGTCCCCGTAAAAATACGTATGAATAAAATTTTACCTTTTTTTAAATATAGATTTTTTTTAAGCGCAAGTGATCGATTTTTTAAGACTTTAGATAGTATTAAAACCACTTTTGAATATATGTGCATTATTTTTTATATTTAAAGCAATTTTTTAACATAAAGAATGCATTCAGTAAGTATGTCGCTTTCTAAGCGACATACGTGCATTTTCTAGCACTGCGTATTTACCAAATTATTGCTCAAGGTTAAATAATAAAATTTTTGCTTTATGGTAACCTGACACTTCAAGTCAATCAATATAATTGAATTTAAAATTAAAATCTCTTTGTTCTCAACACTGATTAAGTAGTACTGTCTCGAATATTTACGAAGCAATATATAAATTTGTACATTTAACAGCTAATTAAACTCATGTACTCGGTTGTTTAACTTGAGCCGAAGACTACTGAAATCAAGAGTAGTAATAAGGAAGAAATTGAGGGGGGGGGGAGACTGAATATGCAATAGAAACAAAAAGACGTGGCTTGATTGAAGGTGCTCATCCAGCTTAAAACTTAGAATATGCTCTAAATAAATAAGTCATAACTGTTATCGGCAAAATTTTGAAATCGCTTTATAATAAAAACTACTGTAATGTGTATATGTTGAATAATATAATGCATTATAAGGCATTCTTAATTTATAATTTACCTATACCTTCTTCACTAATCTTACACTAATAATGGCTGCCTTTATCTAGAAGCTGTAAAAGATGAACCTTCTTCATCATCGTCATTTTCCCTTCGCCGCCTATACTTCAGGAGTGTTTAAAGTCAAATGAAAAATCTTGCAAGCGTCAGTCTTTTACCATTGTTAGACGGGGAAGGGCTATTGGCCTCACGATCAGAGTGACCACACGAGAATGATTAGAGTGGTCAGTTTCTTAATGATTCCGGTTAGTTTTATACTTATTTAGAGCGTTTTAAAATCATCATGATGAGATTATCGTTTTTTTTTTCATCAAACAACATAAATTCTGTAGATTCTAAACCATTTAGATATAATGTAATTTTCAAGAAGAGCGGCGGATGATATTTTCGCCGGTTTTTGGCTAGATTTTAGTTTGCTACAGCAGAACTGTACCCACCGAATTAACGGAAATATATTAAACTTATATAAACTAACTTAACCTAGAAACTAACTTTAAAAAAGGTATTAAAAAAAAAACTAGAAATAACCCCAAAAGTATTAAAAAAGCTAGGAAAAAGCGCCCTCCTTGAAAATTACCACATATAGTTAGTAGGGAAAACTACAATGGACGCAATGATGGCATGTAGTTAGTATCGAAAAGAGTAGCCACTTTCATACTGCATTGAGCACGCTTAGGAGACGCTTTTCATTCATGCCAACAGCCTTAAACGAACTGTATTGTAAGATACAGTCACTTGTTGGCGTAGAGGAAGAGCTTCCCCCATCCGTGCCGAATGCAGTGTAAAGCTGCTTACTCTTTTCTATACTAATCACCATCAGTTTCATATTTTCGGTATAACCATTTTACCTTTCTTTTTTCATTTGTATAATTTTGGTAAGCCTTTTTAACGCATAAATATGCTCTTGTTACTGCCCTCCGTCCACTGTCCCCTTTCTACCATGTCATAAATCTTATATTTCTTACTTGCGTCGCTAAATTATGTTCTTTCTCCGCCTTTTTAACAATATCCAGGCAAGTGTTTCTCCAAGCATTCACTGACAATGGGCTGAAATTAAAAAGGGAATAGAGAAAAATATAAAAATACGTCCGGATTACAGTTCAACCCTCCGGAGCTATTCGTATATTGCAACAATTTATGCCGAATCTTGAGTATTTTTAGAGGCAGCCTACCATGTCTTGACATAAGGAAATACAATGGTTGAAGTTTAACCACAAAGAATTAGGTTTTTGTTTTTGAACACAAGAAAACACTTAGGCTATAGTTTTGTGCACGAGAAAGTAATAGGTTTGTTTTTTTAGTAAAGAAAGCACTTGTGTTTTTGACCACAAGGAAATTTTAGGAATATCCTTTCACCTTATTGAGCTAATAAAGTTGTAGGCTTTAGCACAAGGAACTACTAGGGTTTCATTTTTTTTACATTATTCTCATTAGTGGGACTATTGTATATAACATTGTCAGAGGTTTTAGATCTTCATCTTGCTGGTCTATGATATACTCTTGTAATTTGTGGTTTCCTATTCATCAATTCTCTACTTCTATCTCTATTCCATTCTTCTGGTGCTATTCATTGCATCCACTAGGGAACATGCCCTCGTCAAATAAGTGTATGTTCTGGATAGTTCCGGGATCAAGTTATGTAAGATAAGACATCTTTAAAAAAATGCTTCTTCTTTACTAATTCAACTTAGAGATGGTGGTTAAGTAAGCTAAGAGGTTTGTGTTTAGGTATGGGTTATCGGTTCTGACTCAGCTTAGGGATGGCATATCTTTGCTGGGATATCTTGGATGGCATATCTTTGCTGGGATATCTTCGAGATAACTTATCTTTTTCCGGTGATTTTAGAGATGAGTTATCTTTTCTGAGTCATCTTAGAGATGACATATTTTTGCTGAGATATCTTCGAGATGACTTATCTTTGCGGGGGCATCTTAGAGATGGTTTATCTTTATTTGTTCATCTTAGATATGACATGTCTTTGAGAGAATAACTTCGAGATGACATTTCTTTATTAGCTCATTTTACAGATGGCTTACCTTTGTTTAATCATCTTAGATATGACATATTTTTGCTGTGATATCTTTGAGATAACTTATATTTGTTTAGACGTCTTATCTTTGTTTGGTCATCTTAGAGATGACATATATTTGCCGGCATATCTTCGAGATGAGTTATCTTTGCTGGATCATCTTAGATAGGGCTTATCTTTGCTAGTTCATCTTAGAGATGACATATCTTTGCTGGGTTATCTTTAAGATGACTTAGTTTGCTGGGTCATCTTAGAGATAGCTTATCTTTTCTGAGTCATCTTAGGGATGACATATCTTTGCCAGGATATGTTAGAGATGACTTATCTTTATTGGCTCATCTTACAGATGGCTTACCTTTGTTTCATTATCTTAGAGATGACATATTTTTGCTGTGATATCTTTGAGATGACTTATCTTTGCCTGGTCATTTTAGAGATGGGTTGTCTTTTTTGCATCATCTTATAGATGACATCGTTTTGCTGAGTTATGTTTTAGATGACTTGTCTTTCCTTGGTTATCTTAGAGATGGCTTATCTATGCTCGGTCATGTTAGAGATGACATATCTTTGCTGGGCTATCTTTGAGATGACTTATGTTTGCTGGGTCATCTTAGAGATAGCTTATCTTTTCTGAGTCATCTTAGGGATAACATATCTTGTTCTGGATATCTTCGAGATGACTTATCTTTATTGGTCCATCTTACAGATGGACCAATAGCTTTGTTTGATCATCTTAGAGATGACATATTTTTGCTGTGACTAAGATGACTTATCTTTGTCCGGTCATTTTAGAGATGAGTTATCTTTTCTGGATCATCTTATAGATGACATAGTTTTGCTGAGTTATATTTGAGGTGACTTATCTTTCCTGGGTCATCTTTGAGATGGCTCATCTAGATTAAATCATCTAAGAGATTATTTATCTTTGCTGGGTAAACTTAGAGATGGTTCGAGAAACTTTATTCGTCTTGCATCACAGGTAACTTATTTGTAGCTTTGACTGTAAAAAACATTCACGAAATTTTCATTTAATATCTTCACTACGTGTTCCAGATTGTCAATAAGGATACCCTCGGCATTCTGAAAGCGCTCTGATACAATCTTTAATTGATTTACAATTATTTATATATCTACCAGGCAATGGCTTCGCGGGGGGAGCTTGCGCTTCGCTACTAAGATTAAAATTTAAAATCTAAAAAAAAAGCAGCCATGGTTAAATTTTAAAAAAATTTCTGAACACTTCACCAATTATAATCCATAACCCTATATTTTAAGAACGAGATTTTTTTAAGGTGTTTGAATAAGATTTTTTCTTTTAGTTCGGTTATCACCTAAGTATATTTAATTTTTTATCAAAGTTATTTCTAATAATTCCTTTATAAGAAGAAGAAGAAGAAGAAAGGGGTGTTCAGGGTGTTAAAATAAAGAGTCTATAAAGGGGATTAAAAAAGGCGGTTAAGATTACCAAATAAGGCCGTAAGCCACACCCCGCAGGAGTACCTGTGTAATCAAGCTCTTCCTTTTAAGGAAGAGAACAGCGGCTTGTAATTTTATAAAGGAACTCTAAACTAAATTTTCCCCCTTTCAAAATATCACGTTGCTAAAATATAGTTATAGAAGAAGATATATAAAAATAAATTTTCTGAACTTCACCATTTGTAATTCTTTGGGTTTTAAAAAATTCACAAAATTTAGATACTTATACTTATTTCTGAACTTCACCATTTTGTTTTTTGATATTATAAAAGAATTATTAGAAATAACTTTGATAAAAAAACATAAGTCATAACCAAACTAAGATGAAATCATTATTCAAATACTCAAAAAAATCTCCTGCTTAAATTATAGAGTTAGTGATGATGATGATGATGATGATGATGATGATAAAACGCTTTCGTTGGTGATTTGCCAACGATGCAAGTTCTTTTTCGTCGATCCTTTAGTCTGTCCATATTTTGCGTTTGCCAAGGCGACGATATCAGTTTTGATTCTCAACACTATTGTGAGTTTTCGAAATTTTTATAGAAACGGTTATGTTCCCGTATGTACTTTTTAATTTCATTATTTAATCACGCCACCTGGTTTGATATTTTAGAACCACTACGTTTATAGCGCACTATTTCCTTATTTATAGTGAAAAAAAGAACGCTGAAAATCATTATACATTAGCTGGGCGTTTGCAACTTTTAAAATTTCACTGCACCGCAATCCAAAAGTTTCAAGTTGGAGCGAAAAAGGGATAAAAGCTCTCGTGCACATTTTAGGAATATTTAGATTGAATCGAATTACATAATAATCGCTCTTCCCAAGTGTTTCGCCAACGTGTAAACTCTCAACTAATTTATCTTCATTTGTTAAAATTAATTCTAAGATATTCCGGTCGCGTGTCGACTCATCTATTTTTTGATGTAAGAAGTTATCTTTTATAAATTGTAGAAGTCGATTCCCTGCATTATTCGCTGTTTCAAGAGAAAATCTGCATTCGGAAAATTTAGGTCACCGCATTTAATCGTTAATTTTAGTCTAGTGAACGTTTGAAAAAGAACTAAATGGACATGATCTAGTGGTCCTGTGGAGAAAATGGCCGATTTAGCACCTCTAACCACTAGGTGGCGCCACTTAGTGGTCAACTTATATCATCTTTGAACTCAGTAACCTCACTTACCTTTGGTACGATTAGTTTTAGCTAGCTACATTGAGCCAGCGACACGCTGCGGACGAGATTTGCATGATCTTTAGACCTGTGTCGTAGAATTCAGGTAGACTGAACCTGAATCTTTTGGCTTCCT